>SKCR01029517.1:0-216595 GCA_019454045.1 Zanthoxylum bungeanum | reverse complement strand
ATACCGACACTCAAAGTCCCTATACTACAAAAGAGAAAAATAATTTAAAATAATGTATTAAAAACTACTATATATTTGAATTCAATGTTAAAATTCCCTACTTTGATCATTTTACCTATTCAGTTGCATGAGTTTCTAACTTTCTATTATACAAAATTTCCTCTAATTATCATTCATCATTATCTGATATTGTGACATGTAACACATTTCGATATTTTATTGGTCACTGGTGGGTCTCCAAGTGCCACTAGTCTTAACTATTAAGACTTTTTCAAGTACATGTATAATTCATTTTCTTCTTCTTTAATTTGTTTAATTAAAAAAATAAAATTTTATCCTCGTTTTCTCTCTAGCCTATGTTTTTTTTATGGTAAAATAGGTGATTATTTGTATAATATATATATATATATATATATATATATAATATATTTTTATTGATAAAATTCATTCAGTAATGTAAAAGCATCACATATATCATGATCTTGAAAATCCTCTTCATGATCATTTGATTTTTTCCAATTAAGAAGAAATCCAACAAATATGTGATTGATATATTCTTTTTTATATCATTCACGTTTTGTATAAATTTGGCATTTGAGCCAACATTCTATCGATCATATTTTGTCAATTTCCATATTTATTAATAATACACATGGTGTGAGATTTGTAAAAGCTCAAATTTAAAATTACTTATTTTTTGTGGCTCTTTATATCTCTTGATTCATTTTCTTAAAATAAATAATTTAACCTTTTTTTTAGTTTTGAGACAAAGCCCATAAAAGATTTATTTTATTTTAATATAAAAAAAATATATAGACTAAAAATATTGTTACCATGACTTTGGATATTAATAACAAATAATTACCTCATGGGATATCACTTAATTTAATAAAGTGGGAACTAAAATAAAAGACTAGTCTGCAATTTATATAAGCCCTCCTTACAAAATAACTCATTAACAACATTTTTTTTTTTGAATCGTTGGAAATCTCATTGTCAAACTACCCCTTCCGGACTCAAGCGGAACAGGTAAAATCCCCGACTGTCTCAGGCTCTTACAAGAAACGCACTCTCTGGATTCGAACTCAAGACTTCAATGTGAGATCTTGAACCATACACCACAAAGCCACGCCCATTGAGAACAACTCAAAACAGTATCTTCTTTTTTTAATAAATGGAAAATTCTTCACCATCTATTGATAAAATGTTGAGCATAGATGTATTCTAAACCCATTTTTATGAAAGATAAACTCACTCAAATTAAAAGAAATTAATTTTCAAAAAATATTAATGCATAAAGAATAGCAATATACATTGCCCCATGAACAATATCCGTCTAGTGATGAATTGGAAAATGTCTACAATATAAAAGTTTTTTTTTTCTTCATATATCTTTCAAGAAAAAACAAATCAAAATCAAGAAAAAAAGTAATATGATGGATTTTTCAACAAGCAACATATAATTAGCAAAACAAAAAGGCAAGGAGAAATGTAATCAATGCATGTTATCTCTAAAGTGAGGAGATACTTAGGGCAAATCTTTGACTTGAACAAATGGGTTTCTCCTATATAACCAGCTGGCTTTTCAATTTTATATACATACTCAACTTTTGATTATTATGTTATAGATTGTGTTGAATAAAGAACCAGCAAAGGGAATAATTTTAATAATTGATTAAGAAGAAATAGGTTATAAAATTAATGATTATGATTTCGAAGGCTAAAAGCACCAATAAAACACAGAAGAGCTTCCCCACCTTTTGGGATGTAATTATCTTCCTTTCTTAGAAAACATTATGAGAACAAGCTTCAGAGTCAAGATATATACCATTTCAAAATAAAAGAGATTTTGTGCCAAGTAGTGTTAAAAAGTGCTTTTATGAAGAACATGAATGCAAAGCCCAAATGGGACTATTGGCAAATATTTTAATTTCTTGATCGTCCGATTATATTGAAAATTAATCTCTTTCGATCTCTTGACACTTCTTTATTTGGTCAATAAGTTCATTACGACTGGAGGTCGCAATTCGTGTAATCTTATTGTCGTGTCGTAATTATATTATATCAAATTTAAGAAAATTTAGATACAACCTGTTTAATATTAACATTAAAATTATCATACATGAACCCAGCTCATTTAGGAGATGGATCGACGGTACGCGACACATTGACATGATTAATAAATATGTCAATTTCATATTTGATATGATTAAGACACGGACAGTGACATGATTACCCAATTAATATGATTGCATGATTAATAAACGTGGCGTAAATGAGATAATTATGTCCTAAACATGTAACAATTACATAAATATTATTTGTGCCATAAATATATAAACATGTTTGAGGTGATATATATAATGGGAATGATCGTTGTTCGAGAACAAAACAATAAGACTTCAGTTAAGGGTTTCCCTATCGCTCTTCGCTTCGATCTCTTCGACTGAACCTGAAGGAGACTTCGATCATTCAACTTTAGCTTATGAAGGAATCATGTCACTTAGAAATTCCGTAAAGTGAATCTTCTCTTTCAGATCCTGGCCTTGGTAGAACTTGTCTCTTCATCATGTTCGAGAATTTCGAAAGAAGAATTCAGAGTGATTGACCTCTCACTCACGGCACACATGCTATATGCGTGATGCCGACACCTAAGAGACTTTGACTCCCCCTTTCGATAAGCTGTCTTTCTAAGGAGAAGCATATTAACATCCAAGCCCGGCCCGGTCGGGTTTGGGCTTGGTCCGGGTCCGATTTTTTAATTATAAAAAATTATAAATTAAAAAAATAATTATATAAATATATATATTTTATAAATAAAAATATTTAATTATTTATTTTAAACCCTGTCCCGATTTTTTTATTAAAAAAAATATAAATATAAAAAATTTATTATATAAATATAAATATATATTTTATAAATTAAAAAAATAATTATATAAATATATATATTTTATAAATTAAAATATTTAATTTTTATTTTAAGCACGGGCCGGCCTGGGCCTTTTGGGTGGAGCCCGGTCCGGACTTTTTTGCCATGTATACCCCCCTCTTGCGCAACCCCCCCCCCCCCTTACATTTTACAATAACACCCTTACTCATTTTGACCAATGACTTTCTCTCTCTCTTTTAAAAATTTAATTGTTCGATTTAAATAAATGTCTTTTTTTTTCTTGTTTTAATTTTTAAATGACAACAATACTCCTATTCCTTTAAATTAATTACTTTTTTTGATTTGATTATTTTATTTCGTTATTTTACTTTTTAACTTAATTGTTTTACCTTTTTTTTGGAACACCGAGAAACCCCATGTCATTCAATTGATGCGTCGGTAAACAGGTGATGTCCCAGGCTCTTACAAGGGTGCTACCCAGGATTTGAACCTGGGACTTTGGAAACCGCTGGGCTGCGCCCCTTGGGGACTTTATTTTTTAACTTAATTGTTTTATTTCCTTATAATAGAAAATGTTCTCTTTTATATTAGCAAAATATATTTTATGTTGCCTCCAAAGTTTCTTATTGACACACTTGATGATATACTCATCTTTTAACTTCGTATGATAAATGTTTCCACCACCACATTAGGAATGATGGTACAAAATAATGAGGGTGTACTGTAAGCCAACATGGACAAAAGTGGAGGTCAATTTTCATTATACAAAAATAGTGTTAAATAAATTAATAAAGTCAAAAGAAAATTAAATAAATAAATAAAAATAAAATAAATAGCAACAACAAAAAAAAATATCAGGAACCTTTTCTATCATATATAAGTAGTGTTAAATAATATTAATGACGAATCAAAAGAAAATTAAATAAATACAAAACAAATAACAACAAATAAAAAATACATAAGATAAGAGAAAAAAATATGAATATAAAAATATGAATTAATAAAATAAAAATATTAAATTAATTAATTAACAAAACATATATGTATACTAGTATATATAATTTTGAGGAGGGGGTAAAGCAGTAAACTTACTTACTTAAGGGAGATGAACGGAGGAGGGCGCTGCCGCAGGGATGGAAAAAATAATTTTCTAATACCTCTCAGCTGCTGCCACAGTGATCTCATGAGTCATGCCCACCTAATTTCTGTAATCTTGTATATTTCTGTTTTACAGCATAAATGCTTAACACAAAATCACGTACGACTTTCAAATATCGTCTCTCTTTTCCTTTTGATGTATGAGGTTTTGATGTTAATGTTGGTGAAAATTCGATTTTACACAAAGTTCTGACCCTATGCGGAATTACAAGTAATAAACAGGACAAGTCCTAATTATTGCTATTATGGAATCGAGACAGGTAATTACCAAATCAACCAACAAAAATAATATGCTGCAAATGTAAAAACAATAACAATAATTAAAGCAGCAAATATAATCAAACCACAATATTAATCAATAATAGAAATTGCGGAAAAGTAAATCAATTATACAAAATTCAACACAATAATTTTGGTGACGAAGTGGAAAACTCTTCCGAGTAAGAAACCACTCCGGGTATAGGCTACCACCTGAATTCACTATATAGAGAAAAACTTACAGCGATGGTCAAGACCTATGGTGGCAACTCCACCGACTCAAGTACCTCAATACTGCAAGAACTCAAGGAACTCCTCAAGCCCGCGACCCACGGTTTTCTTCAGAACCTCTGAAGTCTCTGAGTAGATTATATCACCAATGACGCCGGAACTCCGACTACCAAACTTCCTCCTAAAGAACTCTAAAGGCTTAGGGAATTTGGGTTAAGTTGTGTTGAAGGTTTATCAAAGAATGGATTTCACCATTAACAAAGAAGACATGAGATTCAAAGAGTCTTCAAGGTGAAATCAAAGAGAGTTGAAAGCTTTGAGAGGTTTTGGCTCAAAAGGAATGTGTTTCAACTGATGAGAATGGCGGCTAAGTGTTATATTTATAGGTAGGGTGAAAAACTAGGGTTTTGCAGGCCAAAAACGCGTCCAGATGCGACTGGCGTTCGAACGCTTACTAGAACGCTCCACGAACGCGTGCCCACTGGAAAGACTCGTTCGAACGGCCATCGAACGCACAACGAACGGATGCTCTCTGGAATGATCTCGTTCGAACCCACCAAGAACGTGACTCGAACGTTTGCTCTCTGGAATGATCCCGTTCGAACCCAATAAAGAACGTGCCACTAACGCAACACGTTCGAACACTGCAACGAAATCACCACGAACACATGTCTAATGCACAGCAGCCAGAAACCAGTCCAATTGCACAAAGATCTTCATGAAAGATTACAACTCAATTGAACTTGTTTTGTCACAGATACATGCCAAATAAAAAGGTGCTAACAATCTCCCCCTTTGGCATTCCGTGACAAAACACTACCTAATACAAAGACTACGGTAATAGACCCAACAAAGCAAATAGTCAATTGTCAACCATCAAAACAGTGACTTATTACAAATGGACTCGATCTAACACCTAACAAGTAGTCTTAAAATAATGCCACCACAGCAACATACATGCTACCTGAAACATCCACAAACAACAATATACCGTGAAAAGCATTGGGATAATCAAGTAAAACATAAAACAGGTAAAAATCTCATGCATGTACAAGTAGAAATCTCTCTCCCCCTTAATCTTAACTCCCCTTAAAACGGAGATATCTGAAGGATATTCTACGGCTCTCTCCTATATATTAAGGCTCTCCCCCTTAATATATTACTCTCCCCCTTTTTGTCACGAAATGACAAAGGGCAAAAGAAACAGGAAAAATAATAGGAGACAACACATGCAAGAGCATAAACAGACAGGATTACTCCCCCTCACTAACAGGCACATACAGTTAGTAAAATAACACACGGGAAGTAAACCAAAACTCAGAAAGGTGCACAGGAAAGAAGAAATTGGTATGCAATAACATAAAGCACACACAAGCACATACTGAGAGAAATAAAAATCATGTCAAAAACTGACTGAAACAGCATTTCAAGCGGATACAATGATACCCAGTCAGTATTCAGCTGTTTATGACATGAAACAATATGCATCATTTTAAAAGCTGTTAAATACAACACTTATGCATATGACATAAACACCAAAGCATATAAAGCACTTGCGTGAAAAATAAAGTGCATAACGAATTAAGGCATAAGACCTTATTTTATGAGCTGGACACAGCCAAAGAAATCCATCTTTAAACAAACCAAGTCCACAAAATAGGTGTTCAAACCCAGCACCACTAGGACCTGAAAATAAGCAACATTGGTTGCATGCTATATTATTTACCCCAGTGAAGGGTTTTTGCCCTTATCTTTTGAATTTGGCCATTTTGGCTCTTTTGCACTTAAGTCTCATTTTTTTTGTTTAATTCTTTTTGCTTTTACAAGGGGATAGCAAGGTCATCTAGTCAAAGGTCACACTATTGAGCAAACAAGATATGATAGAAATTAGATTGCTAGTCCAAAAACTCATACATGCGACCAAGCCTTGACAAAATAAAAACGTGTATGTGAGGTGCAAGCACAGGATATACCAAAGGTTTTTATCACACACACTCATATATATATAGAGCATCAAGAAAAATAAAAGCATATCATACATGCATAATCATATATCCTACATACCAGGATCACATGCATAAGCTTTTCATGCTCTAACAAGCCGTAAAAAAAAATTTGTCTTTTTCATTTTCTATTTTTTTTTTTGAATTTTTCAGATTTTAACAAATAAAAATAAAGACACAAACATGCTTGTAAAACATCCAATGGTACGTGGAGTTGTATCCCGAGTGCAGATCATACTACCGTCCATTCAGAATCGGCTATGAAATTTATGTCCGGGTTTCCATCCTATATACCAAGGGACATATAACAAAAACAAGACACACACACACACATATGCTGTGAAAACAAAATAAACGTGCAAAAACATAAAACACACGCACACACACATGCAATGGGAAAATTAAAATGCATCTTTTAAATAGAGTTATACTGAAGTGCACTCTCATTATGTCCATCAGGACACGCAGAAGAAGATGGGAATTCATCTTGCTTCTTCACCCAAACCTTTATAGGAACCTCATCCACTTGAGAAGTCCTAGTCAACAAATTAAGTTTCTCACTAAGAAATTTTGTCGTTTAGTTAGTGCAGAAACTTGAGAAGCTAGATTTGAAGAGTCAAATCTAGGTGACACCTTCTTAGGCCTCTTCTTTTGCTTGTGAAGCATGAAGCACTTAGGCCTAATGTGTCCCGCCTTGCCACAATGATGGCACACAAGCACAAACCTCGGATGAGAGCGAGGTTTACCCACAACACCTCTAGATTGAGGTTGGGAAACAGGACGAGGAACAACATGAGGAGAAACATGACTACACACAACAGGTTTCTTACCTAAGTCACGTTTAGCTGCTACAGGCACAGCTTTGGAAGAAGAAGCCTTATTAAAGTTAGGCTCAGAAATAATACCTAACATACGGTCCACCTTTTTATTACCACTAGAAAATACGGACAATTGGGTTCTAGCATCTTCAAGTTCGGTCTCTAATATTTGGACTCTATTAACTAGGCCTCTGTTCCTTTCCTCTAGGTCATCAACAATCAAAAGGCTTTGCTCAAATTTAGCTTGAGCTTCATTCTTTTCTAGCTCTACAATTTTCAGCCTTTTATTGACCTCTATATTAGTCTTCTTAATAGCTAAACTCTCATTAAACAGTTCAGCATAAGCTGCCTGAAGACTTTCCTCATCTACAGACTCATCAAGAGAGACTTCTGAATCAGCATCATTAACAACAATCTCTCTCAACAGTCACACTAGCAGTAAAAGCAATATAACTGTTCTTTTCTTTAGGAGACTCATCAGAGGTATAGCCACCTTCTGAATCACTGGGAAAGGCTGCCATGACTTTCTTACCTTTAGCCTTCAGATATGTGGGACACTCAGGTCTAATGTGCCCATATCCTTCACACTTTTGGCATTGGACATCACGGGATCTACTACCCATATCCTCTTTAGACTCTTTCATGCTATGCCTCATTTATCTAGGCATAACCTCCCTATCCCTGTTACTGCTATGGCCACTCTTCTTAAGTTTAAGAAATTTCTTAAACTTCTTTGCAAACAAGGCCAAATCACGATCTGTGATGGTATTATCATCACCAGACGAATCATGCACAACTTCCTTAGCGATTTTCATCGCAAACGTTTTTGGCTCTCTATAACCAGGAAGCTTTTTCTCATAAACCTGCAGTTTTCCTACGAGTTCATCTAAATTAAGCTGATCGAGGTCATTGCTTTCCTCGATGGCGGTGATTTTGGGTAGGAACTTATCAGGTAGGGATCTCAGGATTTTCCTAACTATCCTATTGGTAGGAATACTCTCACCTAGGTTAAAACTAGAGTTAACAATATCGTTAATCTCAGCATAAAACTCATCAAAGGTCTCATCTTCTTTCATTCTGGCGACCTCAAACCTAGTAGTTAAATCCTGGAGTCTATTATTTTTAATAGACAATGTGCCCTCATGCACAGTCTGCAGGATGTCCCAAGCATCCTTGGATATCTCACACATTGAGATTATCCTAAACTCAGCAGAACACACAACACCATGTATGGCATTAACAGCCTTGCTGTTTCTATTGCTAGCATCAAATTCGTCTCTGGTCCAGGTCAATTTATCTTTAGGGGAAGAGACCCCATCAATAACAACAACGGGAGGTTTCCACCCGTGTTCAACAGTCATCCAGACCCTCTCATCTAAGGACTTAAGGAACGCTTTCATGCGAACCTTCCAATGTAAATATTCTATGCCATCAAAAAATGGCGGACAATTCAAGGGTTGACTACGTTCCATAGCTAATGGGTCAAGGATCGAGTTCAGGCTCTAATACCAATTGAAAATTCGATTTTACACAAAGTTCTGACCCTATGCGGAATTACAAGCAATAAACAGGACAAGTCATAATTACTGCTACTATGGAATTGAGACAGGCAATTACCAAATCAACCAACAAAAATAATATGCTGCAAATGTAAAAACAATAACAATAATTAAAGCAGCAAATATAATCAAACCACAATAACAATAATTCTTCAGAACCTCTGAAGTCTCTGAGTAGATTATATCACCAATGACGCCGGAACTCCGACTACCAAACTTCTTCCTAAAGAACTCTAAAGGCTTAGGGAATTTGGGTTAAGTTGTGTTGAAGGTTTATCAAAGAATGGATTTCACCATTAACAAAGAAGACATGAGATTCAAAGAGTCTTCAAGGTGAAATCAAAGAGAGTTGAAAGCTTTGAGAGGTTTTGGCTCAAAAGGAATGTGTTTCAACTGATGAGAATGGCGGCTAAGTGTTATATTTATAGGTATGGTGAAAAACTAGGGTTTTGCATGCCAAAAACACGTCCAGATGCGACTGGCGTTCGAACGCTTACTAGAATGCTCCACGAACGCGTGCCCACTGGAAAGACTCGTTCGAACGGCCATCGAACGCACAACGAACGGATGCTCTCTGGAATGATCTCGTTCGAACCCACCAAGAACGTGACTCGAACGTTCGCTCTCTGGAATGATCCCATTCGAACCCAATAAAGAACGTGCCACTAACGCAACACGTTCGAACACTGCAACGAACGTACCACGAACGCATGTCTGATGCACAGCAGCCAGAAACCAGTCCAATTGCACAAAGATCTTCATGAAAGATTACAACTCAATTGAACTTGTTTTGTCACGGATACATGCCAATAAAAAGGGTGCTAACAGTTGGTATTGTCTATAATTACAATAAATATTGAACGAGGTTTTTCAAGAATTAATATTTTGAAGATAGATTTATACAATTGGATTGAGTGATTAATTTTTAAATGATTGTCTTGTATGTTTTGTATAAAAAAAATATTTGCAATTATCACCAATAATTATTTCTATTCTATATAAATAATCTAAAAATATATATATATACACACACCCAATCAATTAAAATCCTGGATCTGCCATATGCAGCCTAAGCTAATCATTACAACACTAATACATTTCAAGCAATGAGATCAAGTTTTACCCAAATAAAAAAAGACATCCAAAAGAACAGAACAATATTATTGAATTTTCGTTTGAATTTTTTTTTTTGGTTAAATAATTTGTTGCATTCAATGAAAAGTTTTCCATCCAAGGATCTATGATGTGCTCCCGTGAGTTCTATGAGTATCTCTATCTTAAATCATAATAGATTTCACTCAAATTTAGGCACTAAAATAGCCCAAAATATAGTCGACCGGACTAAATGAATTTCCATGAGCGTTGTCTTCGATTGACTGGATCAGATGGAGGTCCAAGACGTGTTCAGTCGACTGGACCTGATAAAGGATCAGGAAGTGTTCAGTCGATTGGAGTGGATGAAGGACCACGAGATATATATTCAGTCGATTGGACTAAATGAATGTCATTGAGCTTTTTCTTTAGTCAATTGGACCAGACGAAGGTCTAAGACCCTTAATCGATTGGATTATGTGAAACGTCTTCAGCTGATGAAGTTGATGAGTCCTTAAAGTGTTAATGCAACACATCCGTTGGTTTACTTGATGTGACCAGGTGAGAGCTGAAGTGCTAGTATGGCGGGAAAGGATTTTCACGTGATTCGAGTCAACCTAAGGGTGACACATGGGATGGGGAAACTCTTTATTCACTTTAAAATTTCCAGGTTTGTGGGGCATTGAGGAAAGCTCTCTATCTGGGTAACTTTTTTGTTCCTTCCTTTTTTATATTCATGTTCTTGCTATTCTTCGTAGAATAGGTTTGTTTGATATGTTGGGGTAGAGAATTGTATGTTGAATTGTGTTTATGGATTTGGGTAGCTTCAACCTAATTGAGGGAGGATTCATTTAGTGCAATATGTTTTTGAGTATTCCCCAAGATGTTAGATGGAAGGGAGTCTAAGTCGGATAGTGGAGGTTTTGGTCGGCTGGTGTAACACCCCGTCAGAGGCAGGAGATAGGATTGACTTATCTCCATAAGTCTCTAAATTTACAAAAAAAAAATCCGGCATGCTGTATCCTAAAATAAGACAACTTGGATCTCAGTCCAGCATCAAAACGAATCTGAAATTAACATCATATATCAAAATGGACCTCATGTCCACACCAACATATCAAAATCATCACCTAAGGGCTCCGTGCTCATATCATATATCAACACTCAAGGGCTTTGTGCCCACAACATCATAAACAATCAAAACATTTACTTAATACAAACGACGTGCTCAGCATGACAAACAAAATAAAAAATCAAATATCCTAATCTTCTAAAACTTCTCCCATGACACTTGTGAGAGTGACTGCCACTTGGGTGATCCAGGTCTTAAGCATGGCTTCAAAGTTGAAATGGTTGACCCATCTGGTAGCCAACCTGAAAAACTAACATACTGGTTTGGTGTGAGTTATAAAACTCAGTAAGTAACCATGCTATTATTATAACAAATAAGTCAAATCTAAACTTCAAACAAACAAATCAAACATATCAGCAGTTTATCAGTATTACTAAATTGTTACAAGTTCAGATTTTATTAACTTGTTATTATCCTTTATACTTAACCCATGTCAAACTTTCATATTTACATATCTATATATGCGCTAATCTAATAACTAACATCCAAAGCATACAAAACAAAGCATGGATACCATATAGTACATCCTTTAATATCAAATACACTTGAATCACATGAAACATGAAGTCATACATATATACTTTTATCACAATTATCCATCTTTGAAATATGATTAAATCGACAACTTATACAAATTGTCTTCTATTCAGATACAACTATCTTCAATACCAAAACAAACTTACTTTAACTCTTAACAAATTTTCTTCAATACCAAAAATCTTATGATAACTTAACATTTGTATCTCTTTCACAATATACGTATATACAATACAAACTTAGCATATATATATTTTATAGCATCTTATGGTCACACCGGTTTACATGTCATTCTTTCATTTCATGCACACATACACCATCCATACATATCACATGATCTATCATACATACACATATACTCAAGCATCACAACAGTCAAGGCATCCGGGAACACACAATCAAGACAACACATACATATGAGCTGGCTCACATATACAATGCTCGTATGGGACTCAATACCTAGTTTAGAATATGTATAAAATGAATGTCGTCCGAACAGATTTCCTAACCAGCTCGGCTACTAAACCACGAAATCATCAACCAATGAAACATACACACATGCATACATATCATGTGTCATAATCTCATTACACGATTTCTCATACACATGCATATACATGACAAACATTGCTTAATCATTCAGAATCGTCATACACATACGTTTATATATATAATATACATATGAATATACTTATTAATTCAAATTTTGATACCATGACCATTACAATCCTCACATTCTTTACTTATCAATCAACATTCACCATTCATATATGTAATCAATCAGTCACGAACTTCCATCACTCGGAAAAGACTTAGCCTATACCAGCTTGACCGGCGTAATCACACGCGTATAACGCAAGCGCATGTATCGTTCAAGTAGTATAAAAAGTATCGATCCCACGATGACTTAATACATAATCTATTAATTATATGGGGTCAAATGATTACTAGTATCTAACTGGTTGATTGATTGATTTGAAATGGTGATGATTTTAAACTTAAAAAATATGTAAATAAAATTGCTCAAAATTAAATTAAATGAAATTCAATATTAAGAAACTATCTAGGGTTGTGAATCTTTCCAATATCTTTTAAAAGATGGAGTGGTTATTTCATGTTTGTGTATATATATCGGTTTACTAACCTGGAACACGAAATTATGCAAAAGCCTATGTCGATGGTCAGATGCAAATACACAGTATAACCCAATTGAACTATATGTCTGTTGGACAATTATGACCCATAGCGTCACTATTTTTACAGATCATGGTGTTGTTGTACAAATTAACTATGAGACAAAGGAAATTGCTCTTTTATCATTTGTGATTAGATCACCAAGATGTATAAATGATGAAAAGTCCATATGATTAGTTCCTGGATTGAGATGATATGAGACAGTATCAATCCACGAAGGTTTAATCATTAAATATCCATAGTCAGAGTATTATCGAGATTGGACATCGATAATGCGAAAAAGACTAGTATTACACTTGTGCGCGTTATGAGGGCATACCGTCATAGTTATCATATATTTGGGTATAAGATACTCATGCAAGTGTAGTATGAGGTTATGTTTTACCGATGGTACGGGAAACAGCTTTGCTCTGGATAGACCCCTCGGAATTTCATTGGTAGTATGACTATGTGTCTATGGAAGTCTGAATCAGGGTAGATGTATTTGGTCTTAACCTGAGACTTGCACCGCTAATACTTGCGACAATCAATGTACTTTGGTTTTGGTCGTCCAGGGCTTTAACAGGGTTCTGTGTATGCCTCTTCTGGGTAGACCCGGCCGGCGGTTCGGTTCCGGTTCGGAACCGAACCGAACCGGCCGGTTCCCGGTTCCACAAGTGTGGAACCGGAACCGTAAACCGGACCGGAACCGAACCGGTCGGTTCCGGTTCGGTTACGGTTCCCCTTTTGGTTTTTTTTTTTTAATAATAAATTTTAAAAATAAAAATAAAAATTTCTATAATGTAATGTTTTTTCAAACTATCGTATCATTTTTATATAATTATTTTTTATAAATTTTTTTTAACATATAATCCTTTTTATAGCCAACTATTGGCTAGTGTTTCTTCATATAAGCGATGTGGGATATTTGTTACTTGGCTATTGTGTCCCACATCGTTTATATAAAGAAGTCAATAACCAAGAGTTGGTTATAAAAAGAAGATTTTTAAACCTCCTTAAAAATTGACGATTGTGCTCAAGGTTGCAATTTTAAACCTCATTATTATTAATAAAAAAATTGAGATATACTTGTGGAACCTTACGGTTCCAAGTACATAATTTTTTTTTTTTTTTTACTTTCGGTTCCAACCGGAACCGTACGGTTCCGGTTGGAACCGCTGGGTTCCAGCGGTTCCAACCGGTTCGGTCAGGGTGAGAACCCTAACCGAACCGGTTCGGTTCCGGTTCCGAACCGGAACCTTGGCCGGGTCTATTTCTGGGTATATTGAGAATCGTAGTGTATTGGGTGTGATGTCGAGATGGAAGTATCACTCCAGTCAAAGTGGAGATGATGATCACGCAGGATACGGTACTGGTGCTCTTATGTACTGCAGTCATCGGGATAATATGACTAGGTCATGATTATCTGATATAGATACTAGTTACCAGAGATCCGATATGTGCTTCGTACGGGGCAGACACAATTCCAGCCCCAGGTCTTGCACGTGACATCCGATGCTGGATCGAAATACGCAATACTACGTATACTACGCCTGATATAGATCATATATTCTTGTAAGGATATTTCTGGGGAATTGGGTAGGAATGACGCTTTGCTAGAAGCCAACCTTGTCTTGTAAATCGGGAAAAAGGTAGTACTAGGTACTTACGTGTTCGGATAGTCCGACGACCGGATTTACTGCCAACATATCCAGAGATCTCATGGGTCGCTTCCCAAAGATTCACCGATGACGTATGACTCATACTTTATTAATCTGTGATTCATTAGATGAGAGAGAAAATTAATCTGGGATTAATTACGGAGATATTTTATCTGGGATAAAATATTAATTAAAGAGAGAATGATTAATTTGGAATTAATCGATAAAATAATATATTCGATATATTATACGAAATTGGATTTCAACGCAGAATTAAATTTAGAATTTAATTCGGGCGAACGAGTTAATTCAGAATTAATTCGTTAGCGATGTGAATAATGATTTTGCTAGGCATAATTATTTAATTACGTCGGCAACAGAAAATTCTTTAATTTGGAGTTAGCGAACCCGAGCTCGGGAGTGTTGTGGTCGCACTCGCATTGCGAATTAAAGTGCGGCCCACAAGTCACATCAAGCGTCAAATCACTAGTCAATCGATTGATATGATGTCTAGTCACTTTGAGTGATTTGACAACCTGTCATTGTGATTGATGGTGGTAGTTTGCAAAACTTTAATTGCTTTGACTTTTGCAAAGTGGATTTGTGTATTAGATTTTTGAAATCTAAAAACCAACACAGTTAAACATTTTTCCTCTCTCGTTCCTCTTCTCTTGCTCACGCCAAAGGGGCATTTATTCTTCATTATTTTTTTTTCTGGTTTCACCGAAATTTGAAGGAGAAACAAGGTGATTTTTGTGGCAAAAATTACCGAGTTCTAGCACACTTCCGGAGTCTTGCGAAGGTGATAGGGAACCGCACTTGTGAGCATGGAATCACACAAATCTTGGAGCTTGGAGGGATCACCATTGCCGAAAATGGAGGACATTTTTTCAGCCCAATTGCTGAGAGCACTCTAGGAGGGAGCTTGAAGTTTTGTTCTTCGTCGCATCGCTCAACCGCTCAATGTAAGTATTCTGCAACTTCCTTGTTGTATTTGCACTTAGTTTCATCGCTTAAATTGTTCATTGGGACCTTAGAGAAACCCAACAATGGTATCTTGAGCCAATATTGAGCATGAAACTTTTTAGGGTTAAAATTGGGTAAATTGATTTTGAGCATGATTTGATGAAATTACTTGATTGAGTATGCTTAAATGAAGTTTAATTAAAGTTTGATTGGATCAATTTCATGAAATTTTGATTGGATCATTTTTTCCCAAAAAGTAGGCTTGGCGAAAATACGTGAACCCTAAATGTCTTGGTAATTTTTGTTTCGTTGATCATTGGATGACTTGAAACGATTGGGTAATGTTGATTTGTAATTCAATTGGATTGAAACCGAATTGGACATTAAAATCCCCAAAATGCCGAGAGCTTACTTGCATGAAATGGGTTTGATTTTTGATTAAAATGTGTTGGACATGTTTTGATGTTAATGAGCGTAATTAATTAGGCTAATTGATGTTTTGGAAATGTTAATTTGGGTAATTAATTATGGCTTTACACTTTGAGTAATTAAATTGTGAAATTGGAATTTTGGAATTTAATTATGTTGGACCAAATTTGGAATTGGGCTTGTAAAGTTTTAATTGGGCTTATTGGGCTTGGTTGTACCAAGATTGGTTTAGGCTAAATTGGTTCGATCCAATTGGGCCCAAAATCGCATCCATAAAGTCCAATTATGACTAATGGACCTTTAACTTTAATTGGGCCTAAATTGGTTTCTTGGCAAATAAGGGTGATTCCTTAAATGGGCTTTGGTATTTGGGTTTGACCCATATTGACCAAAAGTCCATGCGTAAGAAATTAATTAAAAGCCCATTGGACTTTAAATTAAATTAACATTGGATGTTAATCGGGCTTTGAGACCCGTAACGGTTAGATTTAGAATCTAAGTCGTAAAGGTTCGTTAATAAAGTGTATTATTTAATTTGGAATTAAATAGCGAATTAGTATTAAATGCAAATTGAATTGGATTTAATTTTGTAGTTTAATATAATTCAAGAATTCATACTTTGAGTACTTATTCGTAAAACGAGTTTGACTCGCACAAAATCAAATCGTTGTTTGAACATTGGATGGTCACTAATTATCAGATTAATTAATTGGATTAGATTGATTGATAACATGTTTGTGTGAATACATGGTTGCGATGCATGAATAATGTATATATGTGGGACACAGAAACTGGGCGACGCATGCTGTTCTAGGCTCGCGGCCTAGTTGGGAGTACGGAGTAGCCCGCGGGGGACTAAACCGGAGAATAATGGAGTCGCTACCCGGTGTGAACCGGGACAAAGATTTAAGGCCGCACTCACCCCTCGCAAGGGTAGACCTCAAACCATTGGGTTTGGAATGGTCCCTTACTTATGTCACTTGTAATAAATGATTTGTGCAATAATTCAACTAAGCCTAAGCAACATATTTCCAAGGATAATTTTACTCCTAAGTTCGCATGCATACATCAAAAGTTAATCTAAGTTCACATGTAACACATTTTCATATTTGCATACAACCTATTGGCATATAATCTATGTCCGAATTTGCATGCATAAAAGTAAATTGAAATATGGCAAGCATGCAAATTCATAAGCACATTATATTAATGGATACAGAAACGTAAGCAAACAATGATCATACAAGCATGCATAAAATTGAATCAGAATAATGGCAAACACATAATTTCACAAATACATTGAATTGATAACCATGGAAGCGCAAACATTCAATAATTATACAAGCATGCATATTAAAGAGAAGCAATCAGGTTCGTAATACAAAGGGATAACCAATAGGGGGAATTATGTATAAAATATGATGAAGATGACTCAGTTCAGTGTATGCGCGTTCGTGTAGCATTCGAAAATGCGTTCGAACGGTAAACAGAAGGTTTTCGTTCGTGTGGCGTTTGATAACACGTTCGAACGGGACCAGATCTGATGAAACAAATGCATGCGTGTTCGAGTAGCGTTCGTAAACGCGTTCGAACGGTAAACAGAAGGTTCGCGTTCGAGTAACGTTCGTAAACGCGTTCGAACGAAAATGAAACAGAATGCTCACTTTCGTATGGCGTTCGGAAACACTTTCGAACGGAAATGAGACCTGATGCATGATAAGAAAAAATGCATGCGCGTTCGAGTTGCGTTTGTGAACGCGTTCGAACGTACTGAGACAGAAAACTTGCGTTGGTGCGGCGTTCTGAAACGCGTTCGAATGAGGTTACAACAGTGACCCCCAAAATGCAGTAAACAGCATGACACATACGTGAACGGATGAATAGATGACACCTAATCAATAATAACGGGCTAAAAGGGGCGGCAAATCGTTGTGGCAAAGGTAGCCCTTAGGCTTTTTATCCCTCAAAATTGAGGACCTTTAATCCAACTCGATGAGCCCATGCGTATTGCAACATGATGCATAATTATGTAAGAAGATGACATACAGAGAAAAGTGAATAACGAAATAAAAGGCGCGGCGAAGTATCGTGATAAAAGTTCTTTAACCTCTCAAAATAGAGGGCCTTTAATCCAACTTACTAAGCCCATGCGCATCACATCATAATGCATATAAAAATAAAGACAACAATATCAGACTTCGTATACCCGATTTAACATATCTCACATACAACCGACTATACATCATCTGGTGCAGCAAAGCATCGTGGTAAAGGATTTTAACCTCTCAAAATATAGGACTTTTAATCGAACTTACTAAGCCCATGCGCAAACGACACAAGACATATATAAAAAGTAAAGACTACGATATCGGACTTCGTGTATCTGATTGAACATATCTCACATCCAATCGAATATACATTATCTGGCGCGGCAAAGCATCGTGGTAAAGGATTTTAACCTCTCAAAATAGAGGACCTTTAATCGCACTTAATAAGTCCATGCGCTTTATCTCATCATTACATAAACAAATAACATGCGGAAATCAAGTAGCGGATAACAAATCACAACAACATAAAATGAAATATGCGCCGTTTACTCAAGTGGTACGTGGAGTTGTATCCCAAGTACAGATCATACTACCGTCCATTCGGAATCGGCTATGAAATTTATGTCCGGGTTTCCATCCTATATACCACGAAAGGCGACACATTTTTCATTTTATTCAAGGGCCACAACATACATCACTTCATAATACATCTATCTACTCAAGGGCCACAACATGCATCAATAAACGATTCTCATGTGATAAAAATGAATAAAACAATTAAAAATATAGATGGAAATAATAGGAAAAGTACCCTCAGGTCTAACCTTTTATGTCGACTTTCGGACTCGCGTTTCACGGCCGTCGGAAGAGCTATCACTCCGCAACTCTTCGGTTCACTGGATTAACGTCTTAGCTTGCTATTTTTCTATTTTCGTCGATGTTTTCACTCCGTTTTGCTGCTGTTTTCTCTATATTTTCTGGTCGTTGTTTCAGGTGTGTTAAGGCTACTGTTTTGGGTGTTTAGTGGACTGTTTTGGGCGATTTCTGGACTGTTTTACTGGGCAGTTTCTGGGTTAGTTCGGGGTTAATTCGGGGACTATGAGGGCTGGTTTCAGGTTGTTTGTGTGAAGCCGAGAGTGTTGTCTGGTACGTGGGCTGAAGTTCCGTGAGTCACTTGGTTTTAGGGGCCGTGGCGGTTTATTGCATGTGTCCGTTTGTGGCTTTAGTTTGTGGGTGTGTGTTGTTTGATAGGCTGATTGCCGAGTGTAAGTGGGGTCGTGGTTTGTGAACATGACTGCTATGTTTGGCGTTGACTTGGTCAGTTTGTGTGTGCTTAGAAAGATGGTGGGGGCAGCGTCTTTGGGCTATGTTACCGAGTGTGTATGAGTGAGAGGGCTGCTTCGTTGTGTTAGGTGAATGTGTGTGAGTGGATGTGAGGGGTGTGAATGTGCGTGAGTGGCGTGGGTGGCTGTGAGTGTGTGAGTTCGGTCAGTGTACGGTAGACGTGAGGGTCTTTTGATTTGTGGCAGTTTGTGGTGTGAGTGATGAGGGCGGATGTGAGGGGCTGTGATGCTGTGCGTGAAGAAAGCAGGTTTAATGCTTGAGGTGATGTGGGTTCTTTGGTCTGTGGCTAGTGGCGTCGCTAATGGTGTGCTGAATAAGTGAATCCGAGAGAGACAGGGTTGGAGATTATGTGTCGTTTTTATAGAGGGAGGGAATGAATTAGGGTTTGCATGGTTTTTGAAAGGAAACAAAATCAATTATTGATGCATGTGTGGTATTTGATTTAAATAGTTTAGGCAAGAATATTTATTTTTTGGTGGGAATTATATTAAATTGGTAGGTGATTTTTAAATTTGGATATGATTTAGTTTAATTTAGGTAGAGATATATTTAGATTAGGAATTTTATTTAGGAAAAGATTTATTTAATTTTGGTATTTAGATTTGATTTATTTTTAAATTTAATTTGTTTTAATTCAATTTAATTGGTTTTAATTTAATTTAATTTAATTTAATTTAATTTAATTTGTGACATGTATTTTAAATGTTTTAATTATTTTTTTGGATTGGGCTTGGGTGAGATGGGCTTGGTGGGCTAATTGGGCTTGGGTGTGAGGCTAGCAGCAAAACCATAAATACCGACACTGTTCAAACGCCTCATCGAACGCTACATGAACGCCCGCAATCTGCTTGACGTTCGAACGAACAACGAAAGCAGCACGAACGAAAACAGTGAACTTGTGAAATGAATCTGATGACATACTTGTTCTGAATTTCCCCTTCCGACGTCCGTTTCCCGCGACTTCCGTGACATAAAAGGTAGTGTCTCCAAATGAGACTCATCATAGGGACTTATATGCAAAAATACAGTGCCTACAATATCGAATGGATATTAGATGGGTGGGGCAATTTTGGAAATTGTTGTAATAAATTTAGAATTTATTAATTGGACCTGCGTGTCCAGCCTATTACCTCCTTACTCTTTGTATTTCTCTTCTCACCTATTCCCATCAATGTAAATGAGGTTTCTTTAGAAGTGTTATGTAATCGGGCAGAAGTAAATATTGTGCTAGTGGGAGAGAGGAAATGGATAGATTTGTTCTAGGAACAATGTGTTAAGTATCCATCCGCATATCATTATTATATTTATTTACGCGCCTTATTATGTGTTTAGAATGCATGTTTAAGGGTGTATGATGATGAGACCTTAATAAAGATAATAAATTGGTTGCCAATTTGCACGCGAAAAACCCTCAACATCATATTAAGCGTTTTTCCTTCCATTGAGTGATTCTTACTCAAGATCCAAGACTGGCATTGGTTTGTTGGCCAAAGTCAAGGCCTTTGTCCGTCGAGGATGCGTTTGAATCACGATGGCTTTGTTCCATATTGGTGTCTTGTCCAAGTTGTGATTTGTTGGCCAAAGTCAAGATCACTTCTTGTCCATCGACATTGAATACAAAGCTTTCCATGGTCAATGTGTTCCGCTTAACTGGGATAACTAAGTTTGTTGTGCCAAAGCCAAGGCTTAGTTGATTCAGAGGAAAAAAGTTAGGCAATATATTGGATATATTGGCATATATAAGATATTTGTTTTAGACTTAGATGTCCACCTACTGAATCTAGGAATTGAATGGGATCCAATTGATCTTAGAGATCTACCTAGTTAATTATCATACAATTTGTTGGCCAAAGTCAAGATTGTGTGTTATTTAACGGGATTCTAGCCCACTAGGAAACAAGGTTTCCCGAGTACTCCACAGAGGGTTAGAGGCTCGCCGAAAAATAGTGGCAGGCAAGTATTAGATTTGCAATATTCGTTTAATAACTTGTCATACGCGCTCATTTCAATTATTTCGTCAAATAAATTAATTTATTAGTTGGACTAATAATTAATGTTGTTTTAATTAAACAGTTGTACTGTATTCAAACTATTCAATTTATAGTTGATTTTATAATTGGATTATAGTAATCAATATAATTGAAATTAATCTATTTAGTTATAGTTGATTATATAGTTGGACTATAGTAATCATTATAATGAATAGTACCTAAAATCGTTGATTAAATAGTTGGACTATTAGAATCAAGATAATAGAAAGATTAGTGTTTAAAACATAATCCTGGGTGAAAAATGTTTTAAACGACTTTAATTTTCAAATTGGGAATACTGAATCAGGATAGTCCTGAAAACTGAGAAGTTACTTTATTTGATAAAATAACATCTTAGGCCTAAGCCCGGAGTTAAGCAAATAATGGAGCATGATCTTTGGAAGATTCATGTGATGATAACTTTAGTGCTTAATCCATTAAGCTTACCAAATAGACTCCTTAATTTCTTAGTCAGAACTAAGGATTAGATCCTTATAGTATGATATTGAAATTGAAGGATCTTCATAGATCTATTTTAGATCTTTGAAGTACTAAATTGCAATAGTAAACTCTTGGAGAGTTAATGGCTATACTCAAGGAGACAAAGCCAAAGTTTGCAATAAGGCAAGAAGCGCAAGGCGCATCTTACTTCGATATTCTAGAAGGCCAAGGCTTGGCCAAAGGCTTCTGGAGTGTGGAAAATGGCAAAGGCAAAATCATTATAATCTTCTGGGAAGACAAATGACATATCCGAAAATGTCTGGCCTAAATTGTAGCAAACGGGCTCACGGAAGCGTGACTGCCTTATGGACAAGGCATACATGAAGGAATTGAAGACGGGCAAGGCTCCGACTTCAAATATGTTTGTCATAAAATATGTTCACTACTAGTATTAAAATTGGATTTTAGATACTGGATGTGGTACATAAATATGCATTGATGTCCAGAATCTGCTGACAAACAGGATACTGACTTCAATTGAGATTTATCTGCGAATCTGAAACAGGACGAAAGTCGCTGTTTTAACCGTAGATACCTAAGTTTAGGAACTACCCTTCGAGTGTGTACTTAAATTAGGAAACTGTTAAAATGTAACTAGTTTGACTAGAAACATTATCTCTATATCAGGGTTTAACCCGTTGCGGGTATACCTTTATATTTTAGAACACTAAAGTGTTTTATTTTTATAAAGATGATATTGAGATAACCACATTAGATGTGAATAACAGTATTTATATTTTGAATATAAATAAATCTCAAACGTATAACATGACAAACAAATAGCTCAAACTGAATTAATCAGTTGAGACTTATGTGTGGCATTGATGTCTGAGACACAATTAACAAGACTCGTATATCCACACTTTCGAAGAGTGGATACTAGGACAAATTTGATTCTATTCAAATAAAGTCTACAAATCTAGCCTATAACACATTTACTTGGTAAAAGTACAAATGCCATCGATCTGTTAGCCCTCGTTCATAGTGACGTAAGTGGGCCCATTTCTAGCTAGGCTAGAGGTGGATATGAATGTTTCGTGACCTTTACGGATGTGGCATCGTGTTATGGTTATGTGTTTCTTTTGAAACACAAATCAGAAACTTTTACAGTTTCGACACGAAATAGACAAACAGATCGGCTAAAGTATTAAAACCATCACGGTTAGACCATGATGAAAATACTTAAGCAATAAGTTTCTCATATACTTGAAAATAGTATAGTATTCTTTCAACGAGGACTCCTCCCGGAACACGTCGGTTTGACGGTGTGTCCGAACGGATAAACCGAATTTTGTTGGACAAGATAAGGTTAATCATTAGTCACTCTGAGCTACCATTTCCTTCAACAGATACGCATTAACAGTGCATAACTTATTTTGAATAAGGTTCCATAAAAATCTGTTTGACAGACTTCATATTAGATATGAACAGGAAAGAAACTGGGTTTCTTATTCCTGAAGATTTGGATATGCTAGGCATACATTTGGATGATACCAAACTAAAACCCAAATCGGATAAGTGCCTAATAAATGTTATCCTAGGGAAACCAAATTATAGTACTTATACAACTAACTAGAGAACAATGTAATTGTTGCTCGCCATGCGGTTTTCCTAAAAGGAATACCTATATGCAGTGGTAAGTGGGAGGAAAGTAAGACTCGATGAAAATCGGAGTAATACTGTTCCAGGCACCGATTCCTTAATGGAACACAAATAGTTCATCAAGGATGAAACTATACCAATAATCTTTGAATACACAAGAACCGCGTAGGTCAGAGAGAGTCAGAAAACAACCTGGGGTATGGGTTTATGATCTCACCTCATAAAGATGTCAATCTTATTGAGTAACACGAACTGACTACGTATGAGGAAGTGATACAAGGTATCGACTCCCTATTATGGCAAAGTGCCATAAAGTCCGAAATGGATTCCATGTATACCAACTAAGTTTGGATACTAGTTGATGTACCAAAAGACATTGTACCTACTGGTACTATTTAGTCTTCAAGGAAGACATACGTGGAAGACAACATACCAACGTACAAAGCCAGGCTTGTAGCGAAAAGGTATCGTTATCAACATTGTGTCGATTACGACGAAACCTTTTACATGTTGCGATGGTAAATCCATTTGGATAATGATTGCTAATGCTGCATGTTTCATTTATGAAATGTGGCAGCTAAATGCCAAAACCGCTTTCCTTAACGGAAACCTTTTGGAGGATGTTTATAACATCCTGACGGTTTTGTCGTACCAAAACAAGCAAACAAGGTTTGCAAGTTATTCGATCCATGGATGGATTGAAGCAAGCATAGCGTTCTTGGAATTAGTGTTTTGATGTAATCATAATGGTATATGATTTAATTCAAAACGAAAATGATTCTTGTGTATATAAGGAGGTTAGTGGGAGCGCACTGAAAGTGACTGTCTTAAACAATGATGATATATCATTTCTTGGAAATGATATTCCCATAATAACAATCGGTGAAAGCTTGGCTTTCATAAGAAAAATTCTCCGTAGAATTCTTGGGAGAAAAAACCTTTATTCTAGGAATAAATATCTACTGGGATAGATTTAAAGTTGTTAATACTCTCCGAGAACTCGTACATTGAAATAAATGTACGTGACCGGTGTCTCATACGATTTGAGCATATGGAGTCACAATCAGGCCAATCCAAGTGATAGTCATTGGATTGATGTTAAGAACATACTTAGTATCTTAGAGAACTAAGGATGCTATATTACAATATGGAGATGGAGAACTTGAAGTGACTGGGATCACTGTTGCAAGTTTCCTAACCGACAATAACGACTATAAGTTGCAACAACGGTACTATAAAGTTTGAATAACGGAATAGTGAGCTGGAAATCTTCCATGCAAGATACTGTTACCGAATAAACAATAAAAGTGGATTATTGTTGCAGCTGAGGCAGCAATAGAAGCCTTCTGGATTGATAATAATCTAATTAGATTAGATATAGTTCTGTTAGCAGCTGAGCTAAGGCTTCAGCACAGGCTAAAGAATTAATGGTCTCATCAACGATCCAGATATATACTTCAATTATTCATCTGATTCGATCGGATCATACATCGTGGCGATGTGATGATCGAATAAATCGCATCAGATGATAATCATGCAAATCCGCTAACGAAAGTTTTTTCTCAGTAATTTGAGCGAACCGTACATAGTTCGGGTGTAAGACACTTGAGTGACTGGCTATAGGCCAAGTGGGAGATTGTTGGACAATTATGACCCATAGCGTCACTATTTGTACAGATCATGGTGTTGTTGTATAAATTAACTATGTGACAAAAGGAAATTGCTCTTTTATCATTTATGATTAGATCACCAAGATGTATAAATGATGAAAGGTCCATATGATTAGTTCCTGGATTGAGATGATATGAGACAGTATTAATCCACGAAGGTTTAATCCTTAAATATCCCTAGTCAGAGTATTATCGAGATTGGACATTGATAATGCGAAAAAGACTAGTCTTACACTTGTGCGCGTTATGAGGGCATAACAACATAGTTCTCATATATTTGGGTATAGGTGTGGGACACAGAAACTGGGCGACGCATGCTGTTCCGGGCTCACGGCCCGGTTGGGAGTACGGAGTAACCCGCGGGGGACTAAACCGGAGAATAATGGAGTCGCCACCTGGTGTGAACCGGGAAAATGAGATTTAAAGCCGCACTCACCCCTCGCAAGGGAAGACCTCAAACCGTTGGGTTCGGAATGGTCCCTTACTTATGCCACTTGTAATAAAATGATTTGCGCAATAATCTAACTAAGCCTAAGCAACGTATTTCCAAGGATGATTTACCCCTAAGTTCGCATGCATACATCAACAAGTTCATCTAAATTTACATGTAACACATATCCGAATTTGCATACAGCCTATTTTCATGTAATCTATGTCTCAATTTGCATACATAAAGAAATTAACATACGGCAAGCATACAAGTTAATAAACACATTTCTACTTATACATTTGGGGTATACAGATGAACGACACATACACAATCTTGCGTAATACACAAAAGCAATCAGGTTCATCATACGAAGGGATAGCTACTAGGGACAATTATGCACAAAATCTGATGAAAAGGACTCAGTTCAATGGGTGCGCATTCGTGTAGCGTTCGTAAACGCGTTCGAACGGTAAACATAAGGTTCTTGTTCGTGTGGCGTTTGATAACGCGTTTGAACGGTACCAGACCTGATGAAACAAATGCATACATATTCGAGTAGCGTTCATAAACGTGTTCGAACGGAAAGGAAACAGAATGCTCACTTTCGTATGGCGTTCGTAAACGCGTTCGAATGGGGTTACAGTAGTGACCATCAAAATGCAGTAAACAACATGACGCATACGTTAACAGATGAATAGATGACACATAATCAATAATAACGGACTAAAAGGCACGGCGAAGTATAGTGGTAAATGTTCTTTAACCTCTCAAAATAGAGGACCTTTAATCCAACTACTAAGCCCATGCGCATCATATCATAATGCATACAAAAATAGAAACAACGATATCGGACTTCGTATTCCCGATTGAACACATCTCACATTCAAACGAATATACATCGTCCGGCGCGGCGAAGCATCATGGTAAAGGATTTTAACCTCTCAAAATAGAGGACCTTTAATCGCACTTACTAAGTCCATGCGCAAAAAACACAAGACATATATATATATATATATATAAAGTAAAGACAACGATATCGGACTTCGTGTATCCGATTGAATATATCTACATCCAATCGAATATACATTATCCGGCGTGGCAAAGCATCGTGATAAAGGATTTTAACCTCTCAAAATAGAGGACCTTTAATCGCACTTACTAAGCCCATGCGATTTATCACCAATTTCATAACCAACCGACATACATAAGGCAAAAGACACGATGTAAGAGGCGCGACAAAGTATTGGCTTAAAGGTAGCCTTTTGGCATTTTCTTCTTTTAAATGTAGAACCTTTAGACCGACATACTAAGCCCATGCGCATCAAATCATCAATACAAACAAATCATCATATGAAAATTAAATGGCGAGATGAAAAATGCAGATAACAAGCAAGGTAAAAACAAAGCGAAACATGTGTCATTTGCTCGAGTGGTACGTGGAGTTGTATCTCGAGTACAGATCATACTACCGTCCATTCGGAATCGGCTATGAAATTTATGTCCGGGTTTCCATCCTATATACCACAAGAGGCGACACATTTTCATTCATATTTAAAACCACAACATGCATCCATAAACGACTCTCATGCGAAATAAAACAATAAAAAAACTAATGGCAGTAAATAGAAAGAGTGCCCTCAGGTCTAACCTTTTAAATCAACTCTCGGACGTACGGTACACGATCGTCGAAAGGGGCTAGCGCTCCAGAACTCCTCCGATTCACTGGTTCACTGTTCTCGTTCGTTGTCTCACTATTTTGAGCCGTCGTTCTCCCTATTTTGCTGCTATTTTGCTGCTGTCGTACTGTTGATTTACTGATGTATTTTGATCGATGTTATTGGTGTTTTAGACTCCTGTATTTTCGGTTAAAGGGGCTGCTGTTTAAATGTGATTTTGGCCGCCGTTTGGGCATGACTTGAGGTCTGTTTTGGAGAGGTAAATGGGCTGTTTGGGATTTCTGTTTTTGGTGTTTTGTTGGAGTGGGTGGCTGGTGTTTATGTGTCTCGGCTGTGTGTTTGATTTGTGAGGGTTGTGTGTGTGAGTTTGGTTATGTCAATGAGCTTGGGTCTTTTTTGTGTGTGAATGAACTAGGGGTTTCAAGGGTTGGAATTGGGTTCTTTTTATAGGCAAAAGGGTAGGGCTAAATCTTGCTTGACAAGGAAAGAGATTTGGCATTTAAAGGGGATTTGATTTGGTGTCAAACAAGGAAATCCTAAGATTTGAGAGTGGACAAAATTTTGCTAATTAGGAAGTTAATATATTTAATTTGTGTTGTTTAGGCATAATATTTGTTAATTTAGGGATAAGATATTTTTGATTGGGAATTTAATTAATATTTCATTTAATTTGGTATATGATTTAATTAATATTTTAATGGCCTTTGGTGGGCTAATTGGGCTTGGGTCGAGGCTAGCAGCAAAACCAGAAATACCGACACCGTACGAACGCCTCATCGAACGCTACACGAACGCCCGCAATCTGCCTGACGTTCGAACGCGGGCACGAACGAAAACAGTGAACTTGTGAAATGAACTTGATGACAACTTATTCTGAATTTCCCCTTCCGACGTCCGTTTCCCGCGGCTTCCGTGACATAAAAGGTAGTGCCTCTAAATGAGACTCATCATAGAGACTTATATGCAAAAATGCACAGCCTACAGTCGCCCCCACTTTGATAGGACTTGTGCAGTGTGTGACTTTGAACAATCCTATCAAAGTTATGCAATGCATTTCTACTTACCTGGCTCGCCAGCTGTTGCTTAACTTACTTGTTATCCTGAGATGCTTTGACCTTTGGGCTTTATTCCCGAACTGTGTTGAGAGAGAGCTTTATTCTCCTGGGCTTTATTCCAGAGCTGTTTTACAAGTGGGCTTTATTCCTCTGGGTTGTATTCCCAAACTGTGCTGAGAGAGAGCTTTATTCTTCTGGGCTGTATTCCCGAACTGTGCTGAGAGAGAGCTTTATTCTTCTGGGCTGTATTCCCGAACTGTGCTGAGAGAGAGCTTTATTCCTCTGGGCTGTATTCCCGAACTGTGCTGAGAAAGAGCTTTATTCCTATGGGCTGTATTCCCGAACTATGCTGAGAGAGAGCTTTATTCTCCTAGGCTGTATTCTCGAACTGTGCTGAGAGAGAGCTTTATTCCTCTGGGCTGTATTCCCGAACTGTGCTGAGAGAGAGCTTTATTCTCATGGGATGTATTCCCGAACTGTGCTGAAAGAGAGCTTTATTCCTCTGGGCTGTATTCCCGAACCGTGCTGAGAGAGAGCTTTATTCTCTTGGGCTGTATTCCCGAACTGTGCTGAGAGAGAGCTTTATTCCTCTGGGCTGTATTCCCGAACTGTACTGAGAGAGAGCTTTATTCTCATGGGCTGTATTCCCGAACTGTGCTGAGAGAGAGCTTTATTCCTCTGGGCTGTATTCCCGAACTGTGCTGAGAGAGAGCTTTATTCCTCTGGGCTGTATTCCCGAACTGTGCTGAGATAGAGCTTTATTCTCCTGGGCTGTATTCCCGAACTGTGCTGAGAGACAGCTTTATTCCTCTGGGCTGTATTCCCGAACTGTGCTGAGAGAGAGCTTTATTCTCCTGGGCTCTATTCCCGACCTGTGCTGAGAGCGAGCTTTATTCTCATGGCTGTATTCCCGAACTGTGCTGAATGTGGGCTTTATCCCCGATCTGAGCTGACTGTGGGCTTTGTTCCTGAATTGCACTGAATGTGGGCTTTATTCCCTGATCTGAGCTGACTGTGGGCTTTGTTCCTGAACTGTACTGGTTGAAGGCTTTATTCCTTGGGCCTTGTTCCCGAATTACGTTGACTATGGGACTTATTCTCGAACTGTGTTGAATGTGGGCTTTATTCCCGAACTCTATTGAATATGGGCTTTATTCCATGGCTGTATTGACTGTGGGCTTTATTCCCGAACTGTTTTGAAAGTGGGCTTTATTCCTCTGGGCTTTGCTCCCGAACTGTGTCAAGATAGGGCTTTATTCCCGAACTGTTTTGAAAGTGGGCTTTATTTTCATAGGCTTTGCTCCCAAACTGTGTCAAGATAGGGCTTTATTCCCGAACTGCGCTGAATGTGGGATTTATTCCCTGGGACTCATCCCCAAACTGATACTGATATGGGCCTCGGCCCTGGGACTCATCCCAAAACTGCTGCTGATGTGGGCCTCGACCCTGGGACGCATCCCCAAACTGATACTGATATGGGCCTCGGCCTTGGGACTCATCCCCAAAACTGCTGCTGATGTGGGCCTCGACCCTGAGACTCATCCCCAAACTGATACTGATATGGGCCTCGGCCCTGGGACTCATCCCAAAACTGCTGTTGATGTGGGCATCGACCCTGAACTGATACTGATGTGGGCCTCGCCCTTGACTGGTACTGATATGGGCCTCACCCCCAGCTGATACTGATGTAGGCCTCACCCCCAACTGATACTGATATAGGCCTCACCCCCAGACTGATACTGCTGATATAGGCCTCGCCCCCAGACTGATACTGATGTGGGCCTCACCCCCAACTGATACTGATATGGGCCTCGCCCCCAGACTGATACTGCTGATATGGGCATCGCCCCTATGATTCATTCCTGAAGACTGCTGACATTGTACTATTCCTGCTTCTGGTTGGCTTGCATTTGACGCTTTCTCTTTTTCTCCTTTGAAACCTATTATTACAAAACAGAACAAACCCAAAAAAAGATGCAAATATGTTACGTGTATGCATGCATGCATGATTGAGTTTCCTATCCCGTTGGGCTAGGTCTTCTGTCGGTACTCTTGGTGGATGCTCGGTCTTTTGATAAGTCTGCCCTCTTCCCTAACCAACGGGTATCTATGATGGCTTTCAAGACAAAAGGGGTTTAACATGGTGCATGTATGCATGAGGCGCATGTGATGCATGAGATGCATGCGATACAAGAAATATATCAACTCATTAAAATTTTCACACAAATCGGCCCATCATCATTTTAGAAGCTTTTGGGCTAACTGTCATAGGAGTTAACTCGTCCCAGTTTAAATGGCCCAACAAGTTCACATCTCATGGCAAGAAGTCCAACCGTATCCAAATGATAATGCTCCTAAACACAAACATATAATGGCCCATTGGCGTTTTAGAAGCTTTTGGCCCAATCATCATAAGATATGTTCTTGTCCCAGTTTAAATGGCCCAACAAGCCCATACCTCATGACAAAAGGTCCGAATGGATCCAAACGACCATGTTCCCAAACACAAGCACAAGTAAATAATTCTTATTAGTTCTATGACTACGGTTCACATGCGGGTTTACGGGGGTGTGGACAAAGGCTCTCGCTGACGAAGGATTACCCACAACTAGGTCTCCCTACTCAAGGGTTAGAGCGACCAAGTGAACGCACCTTTTTTTATACACTAAGGTACGTGCCAACGAGCTATGGTGTGTGACTCACTGTCAAATGGACTTCTCGTTGTAGATTCCCCAGAGGGAGGGTGGAGCGAGGCTCTCTTAAGTACCCAAGCCTCTTAGGCTCTTATCGCTTGGTGTCAGGAATAAACAATGAGTCCTCCAAATTAGTCCATCACAGTAGGCTACGAGTAGATGATTATCTAGGTGCCTACACAGCTTTTCCTTCTAGAAAGGTAGTGAGTGAAAGAAGACACCAAACCATTACCTAGCCTTAAAAAGTGCCCTTGATTAAACCCATTTTAACTCACAGTAGACACAATTAATTAAAGCACAAATCATAATATTACAAGACATTATTTCGGGGCCGATTCTCTATCCCCAGTGGAGTCGCCAGACTGTGGGACACAGAAACTGGGCGACGCATGCTGTTCCGAGCTCACGGCCTGGTTGGGAGTACGGAGTAGCCCGCGGGGGACTAAACCGGAGAATAATGGAGTCGCCACCCGGTATGAACCGGGAAAATGAGATTTAAAGCAGCACTCACCCCTCGCAAGGGAAGACCTCAAACCATTGGGTTCGGAATGGTCCCTTGCTTATGCCACTTGTAATAAAATGATTTGCGCAATAATCTAACCATGCCTAAGCAACGTATTTCCAAGAATGATTTACCCCTAAGTTCGCATGCATACATCAACAAGTTCATCTAAATTTACATGTAACACATATCCGAATTTGCATACAGCCTATTTGTATGTAATCTATGTCTCAATTTGTATACATAAAGATAAATTAACATACGAAAAGCATACAAGTTAATAAACACATTGAACTCATACATGTGGGGAATACAGATGAACGACACATACACAATCTTGCGTAATACAGAAAAGCAATCAGGTTCATCATATGAAGGGATAGCTACTAGGGACAATTATGCACGAAATCTGATGAAAATGACTCAGTTCAGTGGGTGCGCGTTCGTGTAGCGTTCGTAAACGCGTTCGAACGGTAAACAGAAGGTTCTCGTTCGTGTGGCGTTTGATGACGCGTTCGAACGGTACCAGACCTGATGAAACAAATGCATGCATGTTCGAGTAGCGTTCGTAAACGCGTTCGAATGGAAAGGAAACAGAATGCTCACGTTCGTATGGCGTTCGTAAACGCGTTCGAACGGGGTTACAGAAGTGACCCCCAAAATGCAGTAAACAACATTACGCCTACGTGAACGGATGAATAGATGACACCTAATCAATAATAACGGACTAAAAGGCACGGCGAAGTATCGTGGTAAAGGTTCTTTAACCTCTCAAAATAGAGGACCTTTAATCAAACTACTAAGCCCATGCGCATCACATCATAATGCATACAAAAATAGAAACAATGATATCGGACTTCGTATACCCGATTGAACACATCTCACATTCAAACGAATATACATAGTCTGGCGCGGCGAAGCATCATGGTAAAGGATTTTAACCTCTCAAAATAGAGGACCTTTAATCGCACTTACTAAGCCCATGCGCAAACAACACAAGACATATATATATATAAAAGTAAAGACAACGATATCGGACTTCGTGTATCCGATTGAATATATCTCCATCCAATCGAATATACATTATCCGGCGCGGTAAAGCATCGTGATAAAGGATTTTAACCTCTCAAAATAGAGGACCTTTAATCGCACTTACTAAGCCCATGCGATTTATCACCAATTTCATAAACAACCGACGTACATAAGGCAAAAGACACGATGTAAGAGGCGCGGAAAAATGTTGGCTTAAAGGTAGCCTTTTGGCATTTTCTTCCTTCAAATGGAGAACCTTTAGACCGACATACTAAGCCCATGCGCATCACATCATCAATACAAACAAATCATCTTACGAAAATTAAATGGCGAGATGAAAAATACAGATAACAAGCAAGGTAAAAACAAAGCGAAACATATGCCATTTACTCGAGTGGTACGTGGAGTTGTATCCCGAGTACAGATCATACTACCGTCCATTCGGAATCGGCTATGAAATTTATGTCCGGGTTTCCATCCTATATACCACAAGAGGTGACACATTTTCATTCATATTTAAAACCACAACATGCATCCATAAATGACTCTCATGTGAAATAAAACAATAAAAAACGAATGGCAGTAAATAGAAAGAGTGCCCTCAGGTCTAACCTTTTAAATCAACTCTCGGACGTACGGTACACGATCGTCGGAAGGGGCTAGCGCTTCACAACTCCTCTGGTTCACTGGTTCACTGCTCTCGTTCGTTGTCTCACTGTTTTGAGCCATCGTTCTCCCTATTTTGCTGTTATTTTGCTGTTGTCGTACTGTTGATTTACTGCTGTATTTTGATCGATGTTATTGGTGTTTTAGACTCTTGTATTTGCGGTTAAATTGGCTGCTGTTTAGATGTGATTAGGGCCGCTGTTTGGGCATGACTTGGGGGCTGTTTTGGTGAGGTAAAGAGGCTGTTTGGGATTACTATTTTTGGTGTTTTGTTGTAGTGGGTGGCTGGTGTTTATGTGTCTCGGCTGTGTGTTTGATTTGTGAGGGTTATGTGTGTGAGTTTGGTTATGTCAATGAGCTTGGGTCTTTTCTTGTATGAATGAACTATGGGTTTCAAGGGTTGGAATTGGGTTCTTTTTATAGGCAAAAGGGGTAGGGCTAAATCTTGCTTGACAAGGAAAGAGATTTGGCATTTAAAGGGGATTTGATTTGGTGTCAAACAAGGAAATCCTAAGATTTGAAGGGGGACAAAATTTGGCTAATTAGGAAGTTAATATATTTAATTTGTGTTGTTTAAACATAATATTTGTTAAGTTAGGAATAAGATATTTTTGATTGGGAATATAATTGGTTGATTGATTTTAATTAGGCATGATTTTATTTAATGTTTTATTTAATTTGGTATATGATTTAATTAATATTTCATTTAATTTGGTATATGATTTAATTAATATTTTAATGGGCTTTGGTGGGCTAATTGGGCTTGGGTGTGAGGCTAGCAGCAAAACCAGAAATACCGACACCGTTCGAACGCCCGCAATCTGTCTGACGTTCGAATGTGGGCACGAACGCAGCACGAACGAAAATAGTGAACTTGTGAAATGAACTTGATGACATACTTATTCTGAATTTCCCCTTCCGACGTCTGTTTCCCGCGGCTTCCGTGACATAAATGGTAGTGTTTTACCGATGGTACGGGAAACAGCTTTGCTCTGGATAGACCCCTCGGAATTCCATTGGTAGTATGACTATGTGTCTATGGAAGTCCGAATCAGGGTAGATGTATTTGGTCTTAACCTGAGACTTGCACCGCTAATACTTGCGACAATCAATGTACTTTGGTTTTGGTCGTCCAGGGCTTTAACAGGGTTCTGTGTACGCCTCTTCTGGGTATATTGAGAATCGTAGTGTATTGGGTGTGATGTGGAGATGAAAGTATCACTCCAGTCATAGTGGAGATGATGATCACGCAGGATACGGTACTGATGCTCTTATGTACTGCAGTCATCGGGATAATATGACTAGGTCATGATTATCCGATATAGAGATTAGTTACCAGAGATCCGATATGTGCTTCGTACGGGGCAGACACAATTCCAGCCCCAGGCCTTGCACGTGACATCCGATGCTGGATCGAAATACGCAATACTACGTATACTACGCCTGATATAGATCACATATTCCTGTAAGGATATTTCTGGATAATTGGGTAGGCATGGCGCTTTGCTAGAAGCCAACCTTGTCTTGTAAATCGGGAAAAACATAGTACAAGGTACTTACGTGTTCGGATAGTCCGACTACCAGATTTACTGCCAACATATCCGTGGATATAATGGGTCGCTTCCCGAAGATTCACCGATGACGTATGACTCGCACTTTATTAATCTGGGATTAATTAGATGAGAGAGAAAATTAATCTGGGATTAATTACGGAGATATTTTATCTGGGATAAAATATTAATTAAAGAGAGAACGATTAATTTGGAATTAATGGATAAAATAATACATTCGATATATTATACGAAATTGGATTTCGACGCGGAATTAAATTTAGAATTTAATTCGGGCGAACGAGTTAATTCAGAATTAATTCGTTAGCGATGTGAATAGTGATTTTGCTAGGCATAATTATTTAATTACGTCGCAACGGAAAATTCGTTAATTTGGAATTAGCAAACCCGAGCCCGGGAGTGTTTGCGGGCGCACTCGCATTGCGAATTAAAGTGCGGCCTATAAGTCACATCAAGCGTCAAATCACTAGTCAATCGATTGATGTGATGTCTAGTCACTTTGAGTGATTTGACAACTTGTCATTGTGATTGATGGTGGTAGTTGGCAAAGCTTTAATTGATTTGACTTTTGGAAAGTGGATTTGTGTATTAGATTTTTGAAATCTAAAAACCAACACACTTAACATTTTTCCTCTCTCTTTCCTCTTCTTTTGCTCACGCCCAAGGGGCATTTCTTCTTCAATTTTTTTTTTCTGGTTTCACCGAAATTTGAAGGAGAAACAAGGTGATTTTTGTAACAAAAATTACCGAGTGCTAGCACACTTCCGGAGTCTTGCGAAGGTGATAGGGAACCGCACTTGTGAGAATGGAGTCACACAAAGCTTGGAGCTTGGAGGTATCACCATTGCCGAAAATGGAGGACATTTTTTCAGCCCAATTACCGAGAGCACTCTAGGAGGGAGCTTGAAGTTTTGTTCTTCGTCGCATCGCTCAACCGCTCAATGTAAGTATTCCGCAACTTCCTTGTTGTATTCGCACTTAGTTTCATCGCTTAAATTGTTCATTGGGACCTTAGAGAAACCCAACAATGTCTATGTCAACCAAATTACCTGGATTCATTAAGGTTAAGTTCCAATTGTGGTTACCCCCGCCCGACAGGTATATGTCTATCATGTAAGGAAATCTATTAAAGGGTTATCTATCCTCAAGGAAGATCGTGGGCTATTAAGTCTAAGGCTGAAACCTAAAATTCCTTTGTCAAGTTTATTTTAGATTTACCAGATCAATCTTATTAGTGGCCAGTTAACAAGAAGCATTAAGTTTAAGACTTAATAAGTAAACCTTTAAATTACCCAAACTATAAAATAACCCATTATAAATCGGTGATATTGGAATTCATCACAACCCCAGATAACTAACTTAGTTACGACACACAACTAGGGCTAGTAAAAACATAAAAATAAAAGTCATAAAGTAAAATGCTGAAAAGTAAATGCGGTAAAGTAAATGCTGAAAAGTAAAATTACAATAAAATAAAATGCTAGGGTTAAGTGATCTACTTTTACCACTACTATTTTAGATATCTCCCTTAATATAATATATTAACTTGTGATAACATTACCAACCAGCCATTTAGGCGGTAACCTGATTAAGTCAAATTAAGTCCGACCTGTCACAAAGACGGTATCAATATTTGTCCATAAACCAGCCATATAGGCGGTAAATTACCAACCGACCAACCAGGCAGTATCCTTGCTTAGTCAAATTAAAACCAGTTTATAATTGATTACCAACCGACCAATATAGCGGTATCCTTGTTAAGTCAAATTTTAAGTAGTGAATATATTATAATTAAGGAGATTAATCTAAATAGCAGTAATAAAAGATTTACCTTTCACCCTAGCAGTGAGAAGTTACCTCCTAATGTTGAATAGTAAAAATTGAAAAAGTAAAGAAAGTAAATTATTATTACAGAAAGTAATTAAAATTAATTACAAAACTGAAATTAAAATAAACTAGATATAAAACTCCATATTTACATCAGAGAATTCAGAGAGGAAGGTACATCTGAAACTGAAATCTCGTGCTGAATTTATAGGCGTCGATAGGCTCTCCGCGTCGCGACGCGACAGGTGTCAGGCTCTGATTGGTTCCGCCGAGATTCTTATCCGATGATGTGGCATTTTGGATGATTACTTCAATAATTGAGCTGTCGTGGTAATGAAGTGGCGACACGTGGCGATAGCGATTTTCGGTACCGTAGGATTGTGACATATGGCGCGCTATGATTGGCTGATGATGACATGATGGTGACCTGGCAAAGTTGACTCGGTCTTCTGCTGACATGGCGATGACGTGGGTGAAACATGGCGATGGTGATTGTCGGCACCATAAGATGATTACACGTGGCACGACGCACGTTAGCAGATGGGCTGTGATTTTGACACGTGGCACCAGGCACGTTAGCAAAGTCAAACTTCTTAGATTCTGACACGTGTCCCCGGTGCATGTTAGCATGGAGTGGCGAATGTTAGGCGTCGCGACGCCAAAGTCTTGCGCGTCGCGATGCGCCAAAAGACGATTTTGCCATTTTGTCTATTTTTCACTGTTTTGTCCCCAAATCACCTCCAGAATGTCCTGAAACTTTATTTATCTACAAAATAACACAAAACACATCAAAATATTCACAAAACTCAAGAATCTATTCAAAATATTAGGTCAAATGAGTGGGAAATAGTGATACATTTACCACTCATCACAACTCAACCTTTATACCGCTAAATCGTATACATTAATCAATAACAGACTTATCCCAATGACGCACATCTATACGCACTATTATAAATTTTGAAGTCATAACTTATTCTCTTTACCGTTATATACTCAAATTGTCTATAGTTTATCATCATATATATATTCAAGTTCATGTACCAATGATTATTCATATACTTGTTCATTCACCTATACATAGGCATACTATTACATATTCATACACTCACATGCATCAATAAACATCAACATCATTAAACAGTTCCCTTCATATCAAAACAATAACGAGAGTGCAGACTTGTGATGGTCGACTATCTCAAATATACACGATCTTGAAGTCTTTTCTCAAATCCATCTTTAACTATCCTAAACCATTTAAATCATCTACATAGACACACACACACACACACACACACACACACACACATATATATATATATACATATATAAAGCACGAAAAGAACGATTCATGAATGCATAGCATGAGTTACTTACCTGGCTTTGCGAGCGCTCCAAGACTTAGAAAAATCGGTCAAAACAATACCGTCAGAAACATGACTTATGGAGTTCTCGACTGCACTACGATAAAATCCCGAATCTTTTCGGAACAACCAAATCAATGTCGTTTTCAATACTTTCAGTTGTAGTAATATTAAAATATCATTATAAACTAACCCAAGTCATCAGTTAACATAAATTCTTGGTTTACGTATTTTTGGAAAATCTTCAGAAAAAGTTTCGTAAACGTTACGGAATAGTCCCGAACCCTCCAAACCTACCCGGATTTATCCAAATAGGTCCATAATATGATAAATAACTCATAAATATCATCAAAACCAAAACGCATCTTTATACGACCCACTTTTACTGAATACTTGCATATTCTATCAGATCGATCAAACTCGTTCCGTTTTCACTCGGATTCTACTGAATGCTCATATTCAATATACAAATACTCAAACAATTAAATTTATATCAATACTCTACTCTACGAAGCTACTGGATACATCCATACTTTTAACTATAAACTTGAAATTAGCGGATTTTTATCGGGAGGTCTTACCGAGATTTTGAGGCCATATACGGACTCCAAACGATCCCACAAACACGCTGGAATCGAGGGAATTCCGATCGAAGCTACTGTTCACTATAGGTCACTATTCATCCAAATCTTATTCTATTGATTCGTACGAAACCAAGCGTCATTCCGTAAAATCGACACCACAACCTTGTAGTACTCTCTGAGAGTTTTGATTTGATTGGTAGCTCGGCCGTGAAATGAAGTGATAAGCCGGGATACCACAACTCACATGTTTTTTCCTCCTTTCTAGTGTTTAACGGTGATCCAGGGCTGCCGTCGGCCACCACAAGTGGAGGGGTGGCCGGCGCAACCCTTTGGCTAGTCGCGCCGGCCGGTGGTGGTCGGTAGACTGCTGGTGCGACCAGTGAACCATAAATGTGTTTTGGATATGGGGGCGTGTGTGGGATTTGTGATGGTTTTTCCATTTTGGTAGATCCTGAAAACTATGGGTATTTATAGAAAAGTTTCTAAAATTTACATTCAGACCCCTGAAAATAATAATTAGGTCCCTATCATGGGGCCTTCTCAGAAATTCACATTTTAAAGCCCTTCCGATACAAATTTCGAAAATTGTTCTACACGAAAGTTGTTCGTCTTAGAAAAATGAGTCTGATGGTTTAAGAATCAACTCAATCAGAGTTTATTTTAAAATTTCATAGTCGAAATAAGAAACCTTACGCATATAACGATATAATCAGAAATCGCCTAATTGGTTATTAGAACCACTTGTTTGCCAACGCGATGAAGCTTCACTTTAAAATATTCTATTATATTTTCCAACACATAAATTCTGATTTTCGAATACCATCTCGTTTCAATTCTTTAACTTTAATTTGGAAATATTTTAGAACTACTCTGAAAAATTTGGGATATTACAGCTGGACCCTAGGTGGTCTCCACCTGAAGGCTTGTTGAGGATAGTGGAAGATATAGGCATCAGTTCTGAGGGGATGGAGGACTAGAGTGTAGATCCTTATCAGACGGTGTCGAATGGAATCCCCTTATGGCATGTTAGGGAAATTTGGTCGTCTGGGTAGAGGCTTGTACTTCTAGAAAGGTGTGATGAGATAGGTCACAACCGAGATCATCGAGTGACCGTGAGACTAACATCATTTACAAGAATCCATAAAGTCGGCTCGATGACTCAGCTCTGAGGCGGATACGCTCCAGCTATCGAATCCCAGATTCCATAGAGATGGGTTGCCTTGTTCAAGAGACATGATCGACTTGGACGTTCCTGGGTGGATGGGCTTCTAAGAGCTTCTTTTCAGGGATGGTTTCTGTTTCCTTATTCCTCATCTGGCTTGGGAAGTGCTGGACCACTTTGGGGTCGTACTTCACAACTGATGCCGAACTTATAAAGAATTCTATTGGCAGTGGAGTGCTTGACTCATTCTCTTGTCACGCCTTTCGGATGCAACGACATTATATATTCATATTACTTGAAGGAGAATATTTTAGAGAATGAGAGATACTATTTCTTGAGACTAATGAGGGAACATCTAGTGCCAGGTCTGAACACGTACGATAGGGGTATTGGCAAGCTGGTTACCTTGAATGATTCCGATAATTCTGCCACTCTGAAAGGTATATACATTGATCGCTCGGGTGGTTACCATCATATATTACACATCTCCCTATTTCGTTCTGATGAGCAAATGTAGTATTGCTTGATTCTGACATCCAGTGATAATTGTTGGGCTGAACAACAGGCCTCAGAAAACCTGACTGTTGCTCCCAGATTTGGGGTTTATATTCTTCTAGTAAAGCTCGTAATCTTTCAATCTCCCAATAATGTTCCATTTTTTCAATCACCTGAAAACAAAAGAAAGAAATAAAAATTACAGATAAAAATAAAGAAAATTAGATACAAGTAAATTAGATAGCTTCAAAATTAATAACTCAAGAAAAATAAGTCCCCGGTAACGGCGCCAAAAACTTGACCGGCGTATCACACACGTATAACACAAGCGCACGTATCGTTCAAGTAGTATAAAAATATCGATCCCACGAGGACTTAATTCCTACTGTTGTTATTAATTGTTGAATCTATTTATTTACAAATATCTAATTAAAGGGAGAAGAAAATGATTGTTTGATTGGTCGGATGAATGTGGTTTTCCTTGATTAAAATAAATAAAATAAACAAAAGAAAATACTAAGGAAAATAACAAAAGACTCAAAGATCTAGGGTTGTGACTCCACACAATATTATTATAAAGATGAATTAATTTTCTTACATATGTGTAATAAATCAGTTTGCTAACCTGGAACACGAAAATATGCAAAAAGCTATGTCGATGGTCAGACGCAAATACCCAGTATAACCCAATTGAACCATATGTCTATGTCAACCAAATTACCTGGATTCATTAAGATCAAGTTCCAATTATGGCTACCCCCGCCCGACAGGTATATGTCTATCCTGTAAGGAAATCAATTAAAGGGTTATCTATCCTCAAGGAAGATCGTGGGCTATTGAATCTAAGGCTGAAACCTAAAATCCCTATGTCTAGTTCATTTTAAGTTTACCACGTCAATCTTATTGGTGATCAGACAACAAGAAGCATTAAGCTTAAGACTCAATAAACAAACTAAAGAATTACCCAATAAATAATTAAATCAATTATTAAGCCTAGTAATATTATGTTTCATCACTTCCCTAGAATAAAATAAAATGCTGGGGATAGGGGATCCACTTTCAGAAATCTCAAATTATTATAATATGGAAATTGCCAGTATTATCCAATTAAGTTGAACCAGTCATAAAGGCGGTGTTATTATTTATCCATAAACCAGCCATATAGGCGGTAATTATCTGTCACCTAAATACCAGCCATATAGGCGGTGTCACATTATGTTACATAATAAAAACTAGCCATTAAGGCGGAATCAAATTTTAATTCATATTATTAAATCACAATTTCCATATTATAATTGAAGTGAGATTAATCTATATTTACTATTTCTAATTTAGAAATCTCCCTTATTATAATATATAAATCTGCGTGATATTTACCAACCAGCCATATAGGCGGTATCCTGATTAAGTCAAATTAATAATTAATTACCAACCGACCAACCAGGCGGTATCCTCATTAAGTCAGATTAAAACCGATTTAAAAATAATTACCAACCGACCAATATAGTGGTATCCTTATTAAGTCAGGTTTTAAATAATTTATATATTATAATTAAGGGAGATTAATCTAAATTACAAAAACTTAAACACAAAAGATGCAATCCTTAAAGTCCTTACAAAACTCAAGGAAGGCATGATTTTAATTCTGACATCGAGCTGAATTTATAGGCGTCAGTAGGCTCCCGGCGTCGCGACGCGCCAAAATTACCAAAATGCCTTTTTTTCCAATTTTTACTGTTTTGGTCCCAAATCACCTCCAGAGTGTCCTGAAACTTTATTTATCTACAAAATAACACAAAACACATCAAAATATTCACAAAACTCAAGAAACTATACAAAATATTAGGTTAAATGAGTGGGAAATAGTGATATAATTTCCACTCATCAGTATACCATATATTATGAAATCTTCAGTGAGTCGTTCAGTGTTTAGCAAATAAACTCCTACATGTCTATGCGAGTCTCTCGAGACTCATGGTTCATTGGGATAAACCATCAGACCAAGTCACGATATACAACATGTACTGGTCTCAACGGATTTTACTAACCGACCCGTGTTAGTAAATCTTGACCGGGAACTTTATTTAAGGATATACAACTTATAGTGACGCTTCCCAATGTCAATTACAAACTACGTTGTAACTGCGCACTACGTTGTAAATCCTAGGGTCTTTGTCTAATATACTCGTATCACTAAATCAGATTTAGTTTCAATCTAATCATAATTAGATATCTAATCGTAATTAGATCGAATATGTATATAAAAGACAAGAGGTGCTACCATTAAATAAGTAATATTAGGAAAAAGGAATTGTTAGTATTTATGAATCAGACATAAATACGATCTGAATTGGCACTCTGAGCACTAACCCTAATAATTTCTCCCACTTGCTTTAGTGCCAATCCACATTATCATATACACATCTCAATGTGTATCATATACTCATGGCCCTCAAGAGCTCACCTAGCACTCAAAAGGTAGGCAACAACAAGTAAACTCGCTATTTCAACTTGAGTCTGTCTAACAAACCCAATTATTTTCCTTAGCCAACATCATTCATATTTTGTAGAACCCAAGTTCTACATCAATATGACTCAGATGCGATATCAATATTGTACTATAGCTTTTAAGTTGTCTATGTATTTAGAGATCAAATCCAAAATATTATGTAGACAATCACAAACACAATACTAATATCAAAACTTATAATTAATAAGGTCACTATGTAACTTCGTAAGTCAATACTTCATAAGTTACAACTAATTCCACTACTATAATAGAATCAACCGTGACACTCCCACTGCATCTTTTTTTACTTTCTAAGACGTAGACCATCTAACGTCATAATTAGACTCAAAACTAATCTGACCCTAATGGTTGCAGATTATATTCTCCATGAATAAGAAATTTGTTCTTAATATCTCAAGGATAATAAAGAACGTGTTTTCAAGACACATCATATGGTTTGTAGCATATCAAAATAACTCGTAACAATTACAATTAAATTGATATCCTTAATCGTACATAATACAATATTCATTATGCCATCATCTTATAATGCATAAGATTGATTAGACATTCTAATCAATTTCTCTTTCAACTAAGGAATCATCCTTTACAAAAGATAAATACTATATACAAGAGATACACTAACTGTCAAACAGTTATACTAACTGTCACATAGATAGTCTTGTTGTGTCCTTTATTAGATCATATCTAATGTACAATTAATGAGAGTTTCTCACAAGTCTCTTAGTTTTATATCATAATGAAACTTTATATCAAATATAATAGAGAATATTGTAGGAGCGAAGCGGGGTTTACCGCTATGCCTATGATATTCGATGACCACGACACTGTTGGGCTCGCAGCCCGTAGAGAGTACGGAGTAGCCCGCGGGGGACTAAACCAGAGAATAAAGGAGTCGCCACCCAATGTAAACTGGGAAAAGATTTAAGGCCGCACTCACCCCTCGCAAGGGAAGACCTCAAACTATTGGGTTCAGAATGGTCCCTTACTTATGCCAGTATAATGGACGGGTTCACACAATGGTATAGCCAAGTCTTATGCTGTTCATGCAAGATAATTCAAATAAACACACAAATTTATACACCCATAAATATTAATATAAATAAAAGTAAATTAAATTAAGAAATACAAGGTGCGATAAAAAGAATCATAATAATCAATGGCAAATAAAGCGTCAATAAATAAATAGTAAACATAAAAGGGGTTAATCATGCATATATGAGTATTTCCTAAGTGGTACGTGGAGTTGTATCCCAAGTAAAGACCGCACTACCATCCATTCGGATTCGTCTATATAATTTACGTCTGGTTTTCCATCCAATATACCACAAGAGATAATACCATACGTAAATCATTAATGCAATGTAAATAAAAAATAGACATGAAATAATATAATAACGAACAAATAAAATAAAGGCGAAATAATAACGATAAATAAATATGTAAAAAGATAAATAACAAACTAAATCCGAAATAATAAAATAATAGTGAATAAGTAAATAAAAAAAGATAAATAACTGAATACCAAAAAAGAAAATGTGACCAGAAACTTGGCCGTCTTTAATGTAGGACTTCGCATACCCGGCTGGATGTATTTCACGTCCAGCCAGGCATGTTGTGTCCGGAACTATAAAAATAAATAAGATGCCCTCGGGTCTTACCTTTTAAGTTGCTTCTTGGAAGTGCGTTAGGCCGTCGCCGTAAGGATTGAAGCTGGTTCGCTGTTTACTGTTTCTGGTTCGCTGTTTACTGTTTGCTATTTACTATTTCTGTTTGCTATTTCTATTTGCTGTTTACTGTTTGCTATTTTGGGGCTGTTTGTTCGGTGATTTAGCTGTTGTTTTCTTCTGTTTTTGGCACTATTTTTAGGTGATAAAGGCTGCTGTTTTGGGGGCAGTTTGTTCGGTGATTTGGGCTGTTTTGCTGGTTGATTTTCGGTGGTTGAAAGGTTGTTTGGTTGCTTCCCTTTCACGATTTTTGGAGGTTCATGGCTATGGTTCTTTGTTAGTTTCGGTGGTAAGAAGAAGAAGAAGATGATGAAAGCTCTAGGGTTTTTGTGTGTTTTATCATGTGTGTCTTGTGTTTGTGTTTGTTGTTCACGTCCAGCCTCTCTAGGGTTTGGTCAAGCCTCATTTTTATAATGACAAGAGATATCCAAATCTTGGAAATAAATCAAGCAAATTTGGGAGATATATTCTCAATTTATTTAGGGAATACAATCTAATAATTTTGGTGAGGATGAGATTCACAATCTTATTAAATTGGAAGGTGATTTGAGGGGATTTTGACAGGTGATTTACATGGGATTTCAAATATTTTTTAAATTGGAAAGTGTTGAATGGATTTTGCACATGTGAATTGCATGAGATTTTATTTATTTGGGAAGGCTTGGGCGTGTATGGCATGGGTTCATGGGCCTTGGGCGTGTGCTGCAGGGGCTTTGTGTGGTGTTTGGCGTGGGCATGGATTGCATGGGCTTTCATGGGTTGCAGAGGTTTTGGGCCGAGGCTAAGGTTTGAAATAGAAACTGACTGAGTGAATCCGAGGCTGGCTAGTGAGTCTGAATCCAATGAGGTGCTAATTTTGGATTTTTTCCTTCCGGCATTCGTTTCCCATGACTTCCACAACTTTTTAGGTAGTGCCTCCATACGAGACTTACCATTGGGCTCATGTAAAAGTGCATTACCTACAGTCGCCCCAACTTTGATGGGGCTTGTGCAGTGTGTGACAGTGACAACCCTATCAAAATCATGCATGCATTTTTACTTACCTGGTTCGTCGGCCATTCCCGGACTTACCTGTTGTTTCGCTACTTTTGTGAGGTGTTTCGACCCCTGGGATTCAACCCTGCGAGATGCTTCGATCTCTAGGATTTTTCCTGAACTGAATTGAGTTGGTGGCGAGGTGCTTCGACCCCTATACTTCATTCCCAAACCACCTGGTGTGAGATGCTTCGATCTCTGGTTCATTCCCGAACCGTTCCTAGTTGAGTTGATGGCAAGGTGCTTCGACCCCTGGGCTTCATTCCCAAACCACCAGGTGTGAGATGCTTCGATCTTTGGTTCATTCCCGAACCGTTCCTAGTTGAGTTGATGGTGAGGTGCTTTGACCCATGGGCTTCATTCCCAAACCACCGGGTGTGAGATGCTTCGATCTCTGGTTCATTCCCGAACCGTTCCTAGTTGAGTTGATGGCGAGGTGCTTCGACCCCTGGGATTCATTCCCAAACCACTGGGTGTGAGATGCTTTGATCTCTAATTGATCCACTGGGGAGTTTTTTTTGTGATGATGAGTTGCTTCGACCTCTGGGATTCTTTCCTGAACTGCTGATAATATGGGCCTCAACCCGAGGATTCTTTCTTGAACTGTCGAATCGATGGTGGTGAGGCACTTTACCCCCTGATTCCTCCTCATTCTCGAGGTTTTTCTCAATTCTTGGAGTAGCTCGCCCTCGTCGCTTTTCTTTTTCTTCAAATCCTACGAACACAAAACAAAAATTGTGTGTATGTGACGTGTATGCATGTATGTGACGTGTATGCATGTATGCATGCATGCATTCCTTATTCCGATGGGTTCTCTATTGGTTTGATGTCATCATTGGTTAGGCCTTCCTTGCGCTAGAGGGTTTTCTTCACCCTTTTAGGAATCCTTTTGGTCTCCGGGCGCCCCTTGGCCTGCTTACAGTTCTTTCTGACAATTCTCCTCCGGTGATTGCTTTAGTCTCATGGCTCAAGATCCCATTGTGTCCCTTATTCGTGGGGTGGTAGACTGGTCATCCCCAGACTTGGTTTAGCTTTCTGCTCTCCGCTGCCTACACTAGGACAAGGTGGATTACGCTTTCTTGAAAGCGGCCTCATCCTTTTGAGATATTGAAAATCATGCCTTCCGATTCCCAGATTTCAAAATAAGTCATATCCCTGAGGAGTTTGCTGCCATTCTCGGCTTGTATTTTTCTCTTACTACCCTTCCGGTAATGTCACGTTTCCAATGTCAATACTCTTGGGAAGCCTCCGTAGCTTTCTTATTTTGCAGGTTTGTTCTATCTTTTGCCTAAGCTGTCCTTTTCAGATTTTCAACTTAATGGATTGCTCTATCTTGCCTAAGTCGCCTTTTCAGGTTTTCAACTCAGCGAGCTAAAAATTTTTTTTTTTTTTTTTTTTTTCCTTTTTCCTTTTTTTCTTTTTTTTTTTTTTTTTTTTTTAAGATCTGACTCGTCTTCATTCTCGAGGCTCTTTGCTCATCCTCATTCCCGAGGTTCCTCTCCATTCTTGGAGTTCTTCTTCTAGATCTCCTTATCTTGGTCCAGCATCTAAGAAACAAAATATGTGATTTGTAATTACTTGACTCTAATCTTTCTCGGTTAGCTGGGATTTATGAAATCTATAAACATCTTGAACATTTGTTTCAATAAAGGCGTTTGCATTTCTTCTTAAGACATATGTAGGAAATAATGAACTGCATTGCAAGGATACCTCTGTCCCCAACTGTTCCTCAAGGATTTTACAATTAACCATTTTTATTGCTCGCTCATGCTCTACATTTTGCTTGGGCTGTCTGTAGACACTGCATTTTTGCATAGAAGTCTGATGACGAGCTTCGTATGGAGGCACTACCCGATAAGTCGCGGGAAACGGACGTCGGAAGGGAAAAATTTTAAAAATAAATACATCAACAAATTTAACTCGCTAATAAGCCTCGGGTTTGCTCGATTAATCTCTGTTTTAAAATATTAAGCCTCGGCCCAAAACCCCCGCACCCATCCAAAGCCCATTTCGTCCAAAGCCCAATCCAAAAATAATTAAAACATTTAAAACACATGTCACAAATTAAAATTAAATCCAATCCCTTCCTAATTTAAATAAATCACCTACCAATTTAAAGATAATTCCCCATCAAAAATACAAATATCCTTTCCTTTAATAATTAAATTAAATGCATCCCTTTATTGATTGATTTATTTCTTTGTTTTGAAAATCCCATGCAAGGAAACCTTAGCCCACTTCTATAAAAACATAACATAACCAACCCTAATTCTTCCACATTTTTCCCAAAACAACTCGACTTCCCGAAACCTTCCCCTTCACTCTCTCTCACTCACGGAACAACACAAAAAATAATCCAAAAAAACCCTAAACATATTCAAGGCTGAACACTCTATCTCTCGACCAAATAAAATAAACCATAATCCTCATGCTCTCACCACTCTCGGCAGCCCCTCAATAACTAAACAAAAAAACCCTAAACCACTTCATAGCCGTGAACTACAAATCAAACGAAGCCAAGAACAGCCCCCATCATCACATTCACAGACCACACAGGCCTTGTTCTCACTACTCTCTCTTACTACGATCAAACAAACCAGTAAACCCTCACACAAACCCTAGCATGGGCTTCTCTCATTCAACACTCACAAACTGCACCTCACTCTCAACCCTAAACAAACCACTCGGCATCCCCTATAATCATCATCAACTCCTTATAGCTCCACTGAACCTCACGAACCAGTAACAGTAGACCAGTAAAAGTTAAACCTTAATCCACGACAGCCCCCTCCCCTCTCGCTCCCTCTATGATCATCTCCCTAAAACTGACCCACGTAGCATCCCTCACATAAGCCAACCCCTATCCACGCAGCCATCAAAGAAACCTTGCACATAAAACAGCCCTCCACTGCGCAATAAAATAAAAAAAATTATCAAAGCCGAGAGCCCCCCCTGAACCAGAAAAATCGACATAAAAACAGCCCATAAACCAATACCAAAATAGTCCCTAAACACCCTTTAAACAGTGAGTCAAAAAGTCCCAAAATAATACCCCAAAACAGTCCACAAAACCAACCAAACAGCGAGCAAAACAATGAGCAAAACAACGAGCAAAACAACAAGGAAAACAGTAGAAAAACAGCGAAGAAAACAGCAGAAATGACAGTCAAAAACAGCACAAACCAGAAAAATAATGGAGCATTAACCCTTCCGGTGATGATGTAACGCACTCCCGGGAAGCGATTTAAAAGGTAAGACCTGATGGCACATTTTTTTATATTTTATTTTGGTATCCCGGACACGGCATGCTTGGTTAGATGTGGAATACATCCAACCGGGCATGCGAAGCCCTATATTAAAAACGGTTAAACCATTGGTCACATCTCTTTACTATTCCACATTTATTTTCAGTCATTTATTTTCCTTTAATATTTCGCACTTAGCTTACTATTTATCGTTTTTGTTATTTATTGTTGTTTCATCACATGCATTATCATATTCCATGCATACATTGGGTTGATGATTGCGTGCTATCTCTTGCGGTATATCAGATGGAAACCCAGACGTTATGTAGCCGAATCCGAATGGACGGTAGTGTGGTCTGTACTTGGGATACAACTCCACGTACCGCTTGAGAGACTTTCAAGCACGTGTTACATTTTGGTATTTAATTTTATTCCGCTATTTATTTTTGATGTGTTGTTTCTTTAGTCATGCATTGATAATTTAATGCGCATGGGCTAACTAGGGTGGATGAAAGGTCCTATATTCTAGGGAAATGCCTAAAGGCTACCTTTACCACGATGTTTTACCGCGCCTTTTATTATGTCATTTACCCTTTGCATATCATTGCTTTATTTACGCATGCATTGCATTCTAGTGCGTATGGGCTAACTAGGGTGGATTGAAGGTCCTCTATTCGAGGGAAATGCCTAAAGGCTACCTTTACCACGATGTTTTGTCGCGCCGGACAAAGTACACTCGATTGAATGGGAAATGTGTTTAATCGGGCATACAAGGTACCATATTATTTTTTTATTTATTCATGCATTGATAATTTAATGCGCATGGGCTAACTAGGGTGGATTAAAGGTCCTCTATTCGAGGGAAATGACTAAAGGCTACCTTTACCACGATATTTTGCCACGCCTTTTATTATGTCATTTACCCTTTGCATATCATTGCTTTATTTACGCATGCATTGCATTCTAGTTCGCATGGGCTAACTATGGTGGATTAAAGGTCCTCTATTCGAGGGAAATACCTAAAGGATACCTTTACCACGATGTTTTGCCGCGCCGGACGAAGTACACTCAATTGAATTTGAAATATGTTCAATCGGTCATTCGAGGTCCTACATCATTTCAGTCGGAGTTTATACTTGTCGACTCTTTGAAGGAATTTCTCCAGCGCTTCTATATGTCCGGCCCTCGTCTCTGATTTAACCATCATGTCATCCACGTATACCTCAATCTCCTTATGCATCAAGTCATGGAATAATGTAGTGGCCATTAGTTGATAAGTGGATCCCGCATTCTTAAGTCCAAATGGCATCACCTTGTAACAATATGTACCCCACTCAGTGACGAAGGCAGTCTTATGCTTGTCTTCGTCGGCCCTGAGAATCTGATTATATCTTGAGAATCCATCCGCGAATGAGTACATAGCAGATAAAGCCGCGCTATCAACCAACACGTCTATATGAGGTAGGGGAAAATCATCTTTTGGGCAAGCTTTGTTGAGGTCCCTGTAATCCAGACACATTCTGATCTTTCCATCCTTCTTCGGTACCGGCACAATATTGGCTAACCACTCGGGGTACTTCACCACCTCTAAGAACCCCACATCTATCTGCTTCTTGACTTTTTCCCTAACCTTTTCGGCCCATTCTGGTCTCATTCTTCAGAGCTTCTGTTTTATTGGTCTCATGTTCGGGTAGGTTGGTATCGTGTGCTGGGCAATACTCTTGTCTACTCCATGCATGTCTTCATAGGACCAGGTGAATACTTTTGCATATTTTATTAATATTCTCTCTAATTATTTCCGCTCATCAAAGGTAACCTCACTTGCAATTAAAATTTCCTTAGGGTTTTCACATGTACCAAGATTAAATGCTTTTGTCTTTGTTGAATCGATGTCAAATATGCTCATGTCATGTATGTTATGATGCACACTAACCGGAAAAGACTCAAACAAGTAAGCAAAATCAATATCTTTATTATTAATAAATGCAGGATTACAATCAAATAAGTCAGGAAAATAAACATATTCGTCATTTGCAGCCTTGTCTTCTTCCGTCTTCTTGCTTTCCTCGAGCGTCAGATTCTCCAACTATATTAGTTCTTCTTCCCATTTATCTTTCTCTTTTGCAACTTCCTCTGCATGTGGTTCTTCACACACCACATCCTTGAAAATCTCGAATCCTGGTACCATGACCTCATTGACTTCTATGGGTTCGTGCTCTCCTTGATATCATGTGGCTTTCACAAAGTATACCATTAGATTCATACCTTTTTTCTTGGTCTTCGGCTCATTCTCATCGAATTCATACCCCGATCCTCTTTTACTGGTCTGTCCCTTGAAATCTGGCAGTGCTTCTCTAGCACTCAAACCTGTGCCCGGCTCAAATTTCATTTTTTCCATGATTCTAGCCACTTTAGGGTCCACCCATTCTTCAAAGTTTGCTGCCACTTGGAACCTTATGAGAGGCTGTATGTCTAAAGTAGCCACAACATTGTCTACTTCAACCCTGATGGTGACGACTTCCCCTCCATGTGGGAATTTAATAATCTGGTGCAAAGTGGATGGCACGCCCCCAAGTTTATGAAACCATTGCCTCCCTAATAATAGAGCAAATGTAGATGGGATATCAAGCACTGTGAACTCCACCTCGTCTTCTATCAGGCCCACTTTGACTATTATTACAAAAGTACATTCGACTCCCCGTTTGCTATCGTCATATGCTTTGATAGTCTTGCTGGAGGGGCTTAAGTCTGTTGTCCGCATACCCAACCTTGACATAATCTTCAAAGGGAACACATTGATAGATGAGCCATCATCCACCATCACACAAGATGTCTTATTGCCTTTTACTTCCGCTTTTATGAATAGTGACTTGTTGTGATTCATCCCTTCCATCGGGAGCTCTTCTTCGGAGAATGTTATCATCTGCCTACTCTCTTTCTGTACCAACCCTACAAACATTGTCGGGTTTGCATCTTCAGGTATCATTATCTTGCTTAGAGCTTCTACCATGGCACGCATGTGCTATTGAGAGGTGCATAATAACTCCCATATACTTATTGTGCCCGTGTATTCTTCAATTGACGTAACACAGTATCCCCATCGGTGTTATCCGTATTCTCCATCACCTCTTGACCTTCTGGTAGCACTTCTTTGTTTTTCTCCACTATATCACTATAAAAACATCCACTACGAGTCATTCACTTTACCTCATATTCGTCACTGCTCGAGAAGTTATCCTAGAAATCTCTCCCTTGCTCTGTTTCATCTTCACTGCTACTATCCCATATCCCCATGCAAGAAGCTTGGTGGTTGAGAGTTTGGAGGACAAAGCTTTCAGGCAGGCCGAAGTTGATCATGTAGGTGGGTGGTGGAACGGAGTGGTAGTTGGGTAGAAGGTTTCTGTGTGTGTTAGGTTGTTCTTTTTCTGGGTCGGGTATTTTATGGGTGTCAATGAGGTCTTGGATCTCATGTCTGAGGTGGACGAAGTTGTCAGTGTCGTGGCATTTTTGCTGTTGGTAGTGACAGTATAGGTTTAGGTTGAGGTGGGGTGGCACAAGGTTTGGAAGTGGTCTAGGTTCTAAAGGTTTTAGGAGTCATTGCCTCTTTAGATTTTCAAACACCTTTGAAAAAGGTCTACCAAGATTGGAGAATCACCTGTTTCTGATAGCGGTGACCTCAGCAGAAGTGGGCTTGGTCCCGGAAGGCCCACAATAGTCCTTCTATTCTGGCTATAAAACTTTATGTTCTCGGCTTCCTCTTCCTCGATATCTATGACAGTTTCTCTTAAATGTCAGAAGTCACTAATCATGGAGGTCATCCTTCTCAGCTTGTTATAAATGGAGGGCTTGGTGCCCTTAATGATCATCTTAATTTGGTCCTTCTCCGAGGGCCGCATCTGCATCTTCAAGAGCTGGCCTCTCCAGCGATCTATATAATCTTTGAAACTCTCATCTAGCTTTTGTTTGGTGTTTTCTAGGTCTCGGAGCGATAAGTCTATCTCCAGGTCCGTGACATATTGGTTCCAAAAGGCCTCTGCTAATGCCCTCCAGTCATCATTGATCTTTCTCTTCAGTCCAAGATACCATACTACATGCGCCCATTCTAGTGACATCCCAAACATCTTATGTACATGGCACTTTAACAAACCCACTGAACTCATCACTGAAACATATTGTCGAAGATAGACCCGAGGATCTTCATTTCCGTTGAACTTGGCCATGTCAGGCATCTTGAACTGGGGAGGCAGCTGTTCTTCGAAAGTCATTGCATCATAGTCTAACAGATCATCATGTTTTCCCTTCATCTTGCGGGTTACTTACTCTACTTGTTCTCTGAGTTTCTGTAACTCTTTCTAAGGCCCGGCTATTCTTTTTGCGGCATACTCAGCCATGTCATCATCAAAAACATGGATTTCTTCACTCACCCTTATCGGGGGTCTTCACGCCTTTCATTCTCATTGTTTTATGTTCCCACTGTGCGGGGTACGGTCAGATTGGCCATAGCGTTGGTCAAAGTTTGTAGTTACTCAGTGATTTTGGTCATGTTGGTCTCCAATTGATCCATGCGGGAACCTTCATTGTTTGACGCACTCATGCTTGCTAGCCTTTTCTTGACAAGTCTTCATTCTTCTCTAACCCAACAGATATCTATGATGGCTGTTAAGACAAGGAGTTAGCATGATGCGTGTATGCATGAGATGCATGAGATGCACGTGGTTATCAAAATAACATATATCCTTCCGACCATATTCCTCCCACACTCGTGGTAAGTCCATTTCTGTCCTAGGTAGGGCTTATTTTATGCACCAATGTGGGGTACATAAAATCATTCTCTCCTACGCTACAATGGTGAACCTTGGCTACCTCAGTCCCTTTCCGTCGGTAAAAGACAAAGACCGCCCATTTACAATATTGACTAAGCCTATTATGGGGATCGTGCCATTTTCTAGAAACGACGAATTGGACCCTCAGTAATCACGATTGTGGGAATGGACTTGGAGATATCCAAAAGTATACAAATATTCCATAACAAGGCGTACCCTTCTTGAATGAAAGCCAGTGCGGATATCGAACTCATACATTTGGCATATTCGGATCATATTTGGACCTTCTAAGCCCATCAGGATTTTCATACAAGTTGGCCCGTTATCATTTTAAAGCGTTCAATCAGATTATCGGGAGGTGCAAACTTGTCCCAGTTGAAAAGGCCCAACAGGTTTACACTTTTGCGATAATGTGGCTAAACAACTTCAAATGATAGGGGGCCCAAACACAAGATAGTTCATCATCATTTTGGAAAATTTTGTCCCAACCATCATAAGATACAAACTCGTCTCAGTTTAAGTGGCCCAACAAGTTCGTATCCTATGACGATAGGTCCAAATGGATCCAAATGATAATGGTCCCAAACACAAGTATATGGGTAGCTTCTATGGGACATATAACTATGGTTCATATGTGGGCTTATAAGGGTATGGATAAAGGCTTTCGTCGGTGAAGGGTTGCTCACAACTAGGTCTCCACACTCAAGGGTTCGAGCGACCAAGTGAGCGCGTGTTTTTTATACCCTAAGGTACATGCCAACGAGTTATGACGCCACATAATGATCTGCCGCCTTGAGTGAAAGTGACTCCATGATACATGACACCATCGAGGTAAGAAGGGTATGCAAAATATATGAGACTTGGGTAACCAAAGCCAAAGCCACGTACACTACAAGGCATTGTTTTGGGGCCGATTCTCTATCCTCAGTGGAGTCACCATCTGTAGGAGCGAAGCGGGGTTTACCATTATGCCTATGATGTTCGGCGACCACGACATTATTGGGATCTCAGCCCGTAGAGAGTACGGAGTAGCCCGCGGGGGACTAAACCAGAGAATAAAGGAGTCACCATCCAGTGTGAACTGGGAAAAGATTTAAGGCTGCACTAACCCCTCACAAGGGAAGAACGCAAACCGTTGGGTTCGAAATGGTCCCTTACTTATGTCAATATAATGGACGGGATCACACAATGGTATAGCCAAGTCTTATGCAGTTCATGCAAGATAATTCAAATAAACACACAAATTTACACACCTATAAACATTAATATAAATAAAAGAAAATTAAATTAAGAAATACAAGGTGCGATAACAAGAATCATAAAAATCAAAGGCAAATTAAGCGTCAATAAATAAATAGTAAATAAAAAATGGGGGCTAATCATGCATATATGAGTATTTCCCGAGTGGTACGTGGAGTTGTATCCCAAGTACAGACCGCACTACCGTCCATTCAGATTCGGCTACGGAATTTATGTATGGGTTTCCATCCGATATACCACAAGAGATAATACCATACATAAATCATTAATGCAATGTAAATAAAAAATAGACATGAAATAATATAATAACGAACAAATAAAATAAAGGCGAAATAATAACGATAAATAAATATGCAAAAAGATAAAAAACAAACTAAATGCGAAATAATAAAATAATAGTGAATAAATAAATAAATAAAAAGATAAATGATGGAATGCCAAAAAGGAAAATGTGACCAGAAACGTGGCCATCTTTAATGTAGGACTTCGCATACCCGGCTGGACGTATTTTACGTCCAGCCAGGCATGTCGTGTCCGGAACTACAAAAATAAATAAGGTGCCCTCAGGTCTTACCTTTTAAGTTGCTTCTTGGAAGTGCGTTAGACCGTCGCCGTAAGGATTGAAGCTGGTTCGCTGTTTGCTGTTTCTGGTTCACTATTTATTGTTTGCTATTTGCTGTTTCTGTTTGCTGTTTCTATTTGCTGTTTACTGTTTGCTATTTTGGGGCTGTTTATTCGGTGATTTAGCTGTTGTTTTCTTCTGTTTTTGGCACTATTTTTTAGGTGATAAGAGCTGCTGTTTTTGGGGCAGTTTGTTCGGTGATTTGGGCTGTTTTGCTGGTTGATTTTCGGTGGTTGAAGGGTTGTTTGGTTGGTTCCCTTTCACAGTTTTTGGAGGTTCTTGGCTATGGTTCTTTGTTGGTTTCGGTGGTAAGAAGAAGAAGAATAGGAAAGCTCTAGGGTTTTTGTGTGTTTTGCCATGTGTGTGTCTTGTGTTTGTGTTTGTTGTTCACGTCCAGCCTCTCTAGGGTTTGGTCAAACCTCCTTTTTATAATAACAATGGATCTCCAAATCATGGAAATAAATCAAGCAAATTTGGGAGATATATTCTAAATTTATTTATGGAATACAATCTTATAATTTTGGTGAGGATGAGATTCACAATCTTGTTAAATTGGAAGGTGATTTGAGGGGATTTTTACATGTGATTTACATGGGATTTCAAATATTTGTTAAATTGGAAAGTGTTTAAGGGATTTTGTACATGTGAATTGCATGGGATTTTATTTATTTGGGAAGGCTTGGGAGTGTATGGCATGGGTTCATGGGCCATGGGCGTGTGCTGCAGGGGCTTTGTGTGGTGTTTGGCGTGGGCATGGATTATATGGGCTTTCATAGGCTGCAGGGGTTTTGGGTCGAGGCTAAGGTTTGAAACAGAAACTGACTGAGTGAATCTGAGGCTGGCTAGTGAGTCTGAATCCAATGAGGTGCTAATTTTGGAGATTTCCTTCCGGCATTCATTTCCCGCGACTTCCACAACATTTCAGGTAGTGCCTCCATACGCGGCTCATCATTGGGCTCATGTAAAAATGCATTACCTACAGTCGCCCCAACTTTGATGGGGCTTGTGCAGTGTGTGACAATGACAACCCTATCAAAGTCATGCATGAATTTTTACTTACCTGGTTCGTCGGCCATTCCCTGGACTTACCTATTGTTTCGCTACTTTTGTGAGGTGCTTCGACCCCTGGGATTCATCCCTGCGAGATGCTTCGGTCTCTAGGATTTGTTCCTGAACTGAATTGAGTTGGTGGCGAGGTGCTTCGACCCTTGGGCTTCATTCCCGAACCACCGGGTGTGAGATGCTTCGATCTCTGGTTCATTCCTGAACAGTTCCTAGTTGAGTTGGTGGCAAGGTGCTTCGACCCCTGGGCTTCATTCCCAAACCACCAGGTGTGAGATGCTTCGATCTCTAGTTCATTCCCTAACCGTTCCTAGTTGAGTTGATGGTGAGGTGCTTCGACCCCTGGGCTTTATTCCCAAACCACCGGGTGTGAGATGCTTCGATCTCTGGTTAATTCCCGAACCGTTCCTAGTTGAGTTGATGGCTAGGTGCTTCGACCCCTGGGCTTCATTCCCAAACCACCGGGTGTGAGATGCTTTGATCTCTAATTGATCCACTGGGGAGTTTTTTCTGTGATGATGAGTTGCTTCAACCTCAGAGATTCTTTCCTGAACTGCTGATAATGTGGGCCTCGACCCGAGGATTCTTTCTTGAACTGTTGAATCGATGGTGGTGAGGCATTTTACCCACTGATTCGTCCACATTCTCGAGGTTGTTCTAAATTCTTGGAGTTGCTCGCCCTCGTCGCTTTTCTTTTTCTTCAAAGCCTGTGAACACAAAATAAAAATTGTGTGTATGTGACCTGTATGCATGGATGCATTCCTTATTCTGATGGGTTCTCTATTGGTTTAATGTCATCCTTGGTTAGGCCTTCCTTGCGCTAGAGGGTTTTCTTCACCCCTTTAGGAATCCTTTTGGCCTTCCGGCGCCCCTTGGCCTGCTTACAGTTCTTTCTGACAATTCTCCTCCAGTGATTGCTTTAGTCTCATGGCTCAAGATCCCATTGTGTCCCTTATTCGTGGAGTGGTAGACTGGTCATCCCCAGACCTGGTTTAGCTTTCTGCTCTCCGCTGCCTACATTGGGTCAATGTGGATTACGCCTTCTTGAAAGCGGCCTCATCCTTTTGAGATACTGAAAATCACGTCTTCCGATTCCCAGTTTCAAAATAGGTCATCTCCCTGAGGATTTTGCTACCATTCTCGGCTTGTATTTTTCTCTTACTACTCTTCCGGTAATGTCGCGTTTCCAATGTCAATACTCTTGGGAAGCCTCCGTAGCTTTCTTGTTTTGCAGGTTTGTTCTATATTTTGCCTAAGCTGTCCTTTCGGATTTTCAACTTAGTGGATTGCTCTATCTTGCCTGAGTCGCATTTTCAGGTTTTCAACTCAGCGAGCTAAAAATCTTTTTTTTCTTTTTTTTTTTCCTTTTTCCATTTTTTTTAAGATCTGACTCATCCTCATTCTCGAGGCTCTTTGCTCATCCTCATTCCCGAGGTTCCTCTCCATTCGTGGAGTTCTTCTTCTAGATCTCCTGATCTTGGTCCAACATCTAAGAAACAAAAGATGTGATTTGTAATTACTTGACTCTAATCTTTCCCGGTTAGCTGGGATTTATGAAATCTATAAACATCTTGAACATTTGTTTCAATAAAGGCGTTTGCATTTCTTTTTAAGACATATTTAGGAAATAATGAACTGCATTGCATGGATACCTATGTCCCTAACTATTCCTCACGGATTTTACAATTAACCATTTTTCTTGCTCGCTTATGCTCTACATTTTGCTTGGGCTATCCTTTTACGGATTTTCAACCCAACGAGCCATTTATTTTTTTATTTTTTTATTTTTATGCAAAGTATTGTTTCAGCCTGTCCACGTTGATTGGCTCGGTGAACTCGTTCCCTTCAAAGTCTAACAATCTTACTGCCCCATTCCCCATCACTCTTTTGACTAGCTAAGGCTCTTCCCAATTGGGCCTGAACTTTCCCCTTGGGTCCATCATCAGTGGCTTCGACTGCTTGAGCACTAGATCACCTTCTCTGATCTTGGTGGGCTGTACCTTCTTATTGAACGCTCTGGCCAACCTTTTTTGGTATAGCTGCATATGGTGCAAGGCCTTTATCCTTTTCTCATCCAGTAATGCTAGTTGTTCGAACCTCTGTGAGGCCTATTCCTGCTCAGGCAATCCTGCCTATGTTAGTACCCGCATTGACTGTATCTCTATTTCCTTTGGTAACACTGCCTCCATCCCGTAAACCAAATAATAGAGCGTAGCTCCCGTTTCCTTTCACACAGAAGCTCTGTACCCCCACATGGCATACGACAGTTTGTCAACCCAATCTTTATAACTTTCCGTCATCTTAGCTAGTATTTTCTTTATGGTTTTGTTGGCCGTCTCTACTGCCTCATTAGCCTGTGGCCTGTAAGGTGATGATTTGTGATGCCTTATCGCGTACTTCTGCAACATCGCATTTGTTTCTCCCTGAAATTGGACTTCATTGTCCGTCACTACGTGATTTGGCATTCCGTATCGACATACTATATTACGGCTATGAACTTGGACATCTGCTATGCTGTAACATTACGGAATGACTCGGCTTCCACCCATTTCGAGAAATAGTCTACCACCACTACTATGAAGCGGTGTCTATTTGATGCATGTGGTCTAATTTCTCCGATCATGTCGATACCCCATACTGAGAATGGCCATGATTCCGATAGTCCGTGTAGTTTCGTATGCGGTAAGTGGTTGAAGTTACCGTATGCTTGTCAATCGTGACAGTGCTTCACCAGCTTTGCGCTGTCCGTTTCCATGGTTGAACAATAAAATCCATGTCTCACTATCTTGCGAGACAAATTCAATCCATTCATGTGCGGTCCACATACTCCAGCGTGCACCTCTTCCATCACCTTCTGAGCTTTTTCTTTTCTTAAACATTTCAGCTGGATGCCTTTGGCTTGTCTCTTGTACAGCTCCCCCATCAAATTCACATACTGGGAAGCTAATTTCTGGATGGCTATTCTGTCTTTCTTGCCAGCTTCTTCCGGGAATACTCCACGTTCTAGATAATGCAGAATGTCGTAGTACGGTGGCTTCCCATCGTCGACTTCTACTTCCAATATTCTCTCTATCTCATAACTGGGTTTGCTAGCTGTTGTCAGCACAAAGAGTCTCATTACCAGTTTTTCTGGGTTTTCCCAAGTTGCATCTATGGTGGCTAATGCATCTGCCATTTGGTTCTCTTCTCGTGGCAAGTGCTGGAATTTACAGTCGGGGATAGCCTGTGCCAACTTCCTGAGATTGAGTAGATGCGGTCTCAACCGGTCGTCCTTCAATTCGCATTCTCCTTGCATCTATCGAACTACCAATATCAAGTCTCCATAAACTTCTACGTCCCTAGCTCTTAGGGCTATTAGTGCTTTCAGTCCAAAGGCACATGCTTCATATTCGGCCATGTTGTTGGTTACTACGAACGTCAATTTTTTGGCCATAGGCAGGTTTCTCCTTCGGGGGTTACTATCACAATTCCTATTTCGGCTCCTTTGTAATTCACCGCTCCGTCGAAGTACATTTTACACCCCTAGACCGTTATGGTTTGAATCTCCTTGCTTGGGAAATCGAACTTATACTGATCTCCTTCTATGGGTTGTAATGCTAAGAATTCTGCTATGGCTCGCCCTTTGATTACCTTAGAAGTGAGGTATTCTATATCAAACTTCGTCAGTAATACCAACCATCTACCCAACTTCCCCACCAGTGAAGGTACTGACTGCAAATACTTTAGAGGGTTCTCCTTTGCTACCACTTGTATCTTATAGGACTAGAAGTAATGACACAACTTTCTGGAAGCCCATATTACCGCCAAACAGATCTTTTCCACTTGTATCTTATATGGCATGGGTTCATGGGCCTTGGGAGTGTGCTGAATGGGCTTTGTGTGGTGTTTGGCGTGGGCATGGATTGTATGGGCTTTCATGGGTTGAAGGGGTTTTGGGACGAGGCTAAGGTTTGAAACAGAAATTTACTGAGCGAATCCGAGGCTGGCTAGTGAGTCTGAATCCAATGAGGTGTTAATTTTGGAGTTTTTCCTTCCGGCATTCATTTCCCGTGACTTCCACAACTTTTCAGGTAGTGCCTCCATACTAGGCTCATCATTGGGCTCATGTAAAAATACAATGCCTACAACTACTCCCACTGCTTTCACAGAGAAAAAAAGACTTAGGTAAACGTTTACCTCACAAACATCTCATCATTACATTAATAATGATAATGTCGTGAGGATATACAACACTAGAAAGAAATTTGTACGCTCCCACTGACCCTACTATCATATATATATTCTCTATGCTTTGATAAAATCAGACAATCTGACTGTATCAAAAATTAGAGAACACAGATTTTCGGAAAGCTTATCTGAGTCTATAATAGGCTGTATAAGCCAGTATATCAAACTGTGATTTCAGCAGAATACAAACTCTAGGGCCATTATAGAATGAACTATTCAAACAAAGAAACCACAACGGATCTCTCATTCGAAGAAACCATTCACGAACTCCACTTTGCATTCTTTAGCCAAAATACATAGTTTAACATTAACATTAATCGACAGATCTTTAATTATTCAATTAGTACGACTAGGGACAAGTTTTATCAGAATCTACAATAGATCACTGAGTATAACTTTTCTCACTGTCATACTATAAAGATCAAACCTTTATCAAGCTCACTTTGCTCTTGGCTGCGCAAACAGTTTGCACATTTTATGAACAATTCATAACGAAAGCTTAATCAAGTTCAAAACTTGATCGTAGTAAGCTACGAACAATTTTAGATCTATGGTTCAATGCTAACTTCCGAAATCGATATCAAATATCGCTCCCACTATAAGTTATAGGATAATTTTCTTCAATAAGAAAACAAAAGAACCATTAAGTATCTAATACTTTGTAAATGACTCTGACATCCTATTGAATTTATACGGAAGTTTTCTAAAGGTCTTTTCATCTCATTAATTACGTAGTTCCATTACAGTTTATCATTCTCATATTTGACTTCAATAAGTCAAGTCTTTTCTATAATCGTCAACATCTAATGTTACACACCAAGTAATAAAATAATTTTATTACTCGGGATCTTAGAAAAGATACTCTATCAAATAGAATACAATATTCTATTAAATAGAATAAATGATAAACTTTTACTTGTACCTCCAAGGCGCAAGTACTTTCAATTACATAACCATTATACAAAAGAAAGATTCAAATCTCAAACCTTTCAAGATTCAAATTTTCTACTTATACATATCATATACGTAACTGTAGAAACTAATGGAACCTTAATTAAAAAGATGAATTAGTGTTATTGGAGCATAACTCCAAGCGTATTGAAGATAATTCGGTAACACTCAATATCAAACGAATCAAATCATACAAGATTCTATTTCTCCAACTGACCAATTCCATCACGATGGAATCATAGAAGAATTATATTGAGTAAGAATCACATTCATTAAATAATCTTAGAACTAATTGTCATTAATTCATATGTTCGATCATATCAAACATCTTTGAATCAATTCAAAGACTCACGATAAATTTTAAAATATAGTTTTCAATACTTCAAATAGAATATCTTTGAACCATTCAAAATATTCTATCACAGTTCGATAAATTTTAAAATATAGTTTTCAATACTTCTAATGAAACATATTGAAAGTTATCGAACCATTCAAGATGTTCAATATATATTCTTTTAGAAACTCGCAACTAAGTCATGACAATTCATTAACTAAGTTACGAAGTAAAGAAAACTATCCAAGGCAATTTCTAATTCATTAAACTACATATATCTGATGAATTAGTTTAATAAATTTATGGTCCAATGACGATCATTGGTTAAATGAGATTTAATCACATCCTGAATACAATATTCATTAAATGGATAAGGATATATGGTGTGATCTCATATCATACCATCCTATACTATACAAAATAAACATATAATGCTTATGTGATAAAATCTCATAAAGCATTGTTCTAAGTTATTTAGTTAACCGAATATTTTCTTAATGTTTATCTTCTTATCAATGACATTACTAGTCATATTAAAATATGTAACAATTGTTTACAAAGAACAAGTAATTATCCAATACTCACAAGTTCCGATATCAAATATAAAAAACAATCAATAAACATTATTTTAAATAACTAGACGAAAGATCTGGTATCGAATATCTACAGTTGTCATATTGTGAGAATCGATATTCTCTATACACAACTATACACATCTTTTTTCTTTGGCTTTATAATTTGCCTTCAATTATTCACAACAATTTGCAAATAATTGATTATCAAACTATATCAAACACGTGACTTCTAAATGTCACCAAAGCCAAGAAACGTCTTTACAAGATAAACAAATAGCTAATGGAGTTTTCTTAATGCCAGTCAAGAATCTCGAGACATGAACTAATTCACGTCAATTCTTACCGCACAAGAAACTATTCTCTCTAGACAATTTTATATCCTAAAATAGATATCTATTTAGATTACTAATCGTGACTTAATAACGAAGTCACTAACCATCATGATTTTCAACAAAATCGGAACAACAGTTCCCAATGGTTTTGACTAATCTAACAATATCCAAGTCTACTAATATTCTAGAACATTCTAGAAGTACGTAACCAAAAGAGAAGTCAGAAAACATATTCAAATAATATGCATGCAGTGGATTAGAAGTATATTTCTATCAACAATATAGAATAAAGGAAAACAAAAGCAGAAATTTCCATAAAATTACGCACTACCTTAGTTATGGATTTTTAACCCAGCAGTGTCTCCCACTACTTTATGTAATACCGTAATCCCCAACGGGGAATGGGAATTCAATAATTAAATCGAATTTTAGTGAGAGTAGGATCCCGTGAATATATTTCGACTTACAGCTTTGGCATGATCTGACCTATGTATATGCATTAGGTAGATAAATCATTGTCAATCACTCACCAGTGACTCCTAATTTTGGTCCTGACCGTTTCTCGTTATGACAGCTTTGGCACGTTCACAATGAGGCATATCAAGGCTTCACTTGCCAATGACAAACTCAAGCTACCGATGTAGTCCTGACAGCTTTGGCACGTTCAGGATTTCCACTTTCACTTGAATTTGTCTAGTATCAATATACATCCGGCATGGATAAAATTCTATCAACTACACCTTCATTGCTTTGGCACAATCTCAGATGTAGCCATAGAAAGATACCATAAACCGTATTAAGTTATGTTTTCTAAGGTATAATTGAATTGTTTAGAAATTGATCTAGATTATAATTCTGCATTTGATGTAGAGTTGAGCTTTCTTAGGAATATCCCCGCTTAAATAAGGTTGTAAAGTAACGTGTATTGGATGCATGTTTCTTGGTCCGTCTTGTCTTAACTTAACGATTAAATTTTCGTTACGTTTCCCGTTAGCGTAGAATCGAAAAGTCAAGAAATATCTAAATTACATGCATGTGCAAACATCAAAATTAGATTATATATCATATATCAAGCATGAAAAATGTAATGGATGAAGGATCAGACCTGCTTTGACACCAATTTTGTTGGGTTTTTGGCAAAGGCACAGCGGAAGCGCTGTTCGGACGAAATTATAATTTTAAAACTTTTAAATTACCGAATAAATTATTCAATATCAAATATGAATAATTCATTCATATTTCACCTAAACATATTTATTCGTCATCAAATAACGACATAAATAACTAAGAAATGTCGCGAAACTTTTGCGAATATGTTTTTCCGCAAAATGGCATAAAATACGTTTTTGACCAAACCGATTACCCAATGCAAATGAGGGCTGCCTAGGTCAGCCCCAATAGTGCTAGGACAGTTCATGGGCTGCTCGAACAGTGACCAATTCACTGTTTGGGCAGCTGTCACCCGGTTGGCTCAAAAGTCACCTGGTAACGTAGTTTTTCACCGTTTTCGCTTATTTCAACTCTGAAATAATTTCCGACAATTGTTCCAACACCCAAAACATATCCAATACATTTATATGACATAATTTTCATCAACATAAACCCATAATTTCCAGATCTGATCCAGAAACCAAAAATGTAAATTGTTCATGCTTTAATCCAACTTTCTCAATATTAATCCAATTAATCATAACACCAACAAAAGTCACCACAAATGAACCACCCAAGAACAATTCTAGGCATTACAATAGTGATTATAACACTCTATAATGGCAACATATCATCAAATGATCAAATTGAATAAATATTACAGAAATATTATCCAAAACAACTTCACACATGCACAAAGCCTTTCAATTCATCCTCAAAACCAAAAAGCCCCAAATTTATAGAAAAGAAGAAACCCTAGAATCAATCTAGATAATAAAGAAACAAGAAACATGCTTTCTAGGCTTGAGGACATTGAGGATTACCTTTTAGTCTCATAATTTCCTAAGCTTTTTTCTTTATTTTTCTTCATTTTCTCCTTGAATCATCAAGCAAACTTTGAGAGCTTTTTGGAGGACAATTTTTGTCCATGGAGGAGTGAATGATGAAGAAAAAAAAAATCCTTTTAAAATTACAAGAACCGACTTTCTAAGGGCATAATTGTCATTTTTGTAATTTAAATCAATTAGATATAATTAAACTTTATGTTAACAAATCAAATTTGCACACCTAAAGTTTAATTAAAACATGCCATATGTATCAATAATAATTAAACATATTTCATAATATTTATGTAATATGAATATTATTTAACTATTCAAATATTTAACATTTAAATATCTAAATAATTAATTAATATAATTATTATTATATATGTATTTTTATTTACATTAAATAACAAATACATATATTAATGGCATGTGTAAAAATCTTATTTGACAATTAATTAATGTGTATCTAATCAAATTATGTATCAGATACAAATACACAATAATTATGACCGACCAAAATTGCCCTTATGCATTTGTTTTCGTTTAACCGTTTAAACGATTCGAATCAACTCATTTAATCCGATGAAGTATTATGAATAATCTGTATTATTCATAAAGCGTTGCCCAAGTGCTCAACGAGTACACTTCATATTGTGGGACTCTCTAAGTTTAGGTTTATCCATCACGAAATCCAATTTCGTGTCCATAATTCACCCACTCATGAATTATGACGACCACAGATATTCTCGCTAAACTATACAAGTCGAGGTCATTGCATGCGTATAATCCCTCCATCACAGGCTATCCATATTATACCAGGGATATAGATAAAAATGTCAAATCCGTATGGTATAATATAGTCGACTTTCAAATTTACGATCTCTAAATAACACTCGGAACTTGCTTCCGAAGTTATACCACGGCCATGGATTTACTAGATCGTAAACACGTGTAGGATACATATGCCATGTACACAGGACTGGCGGATTCTATCTTGATACACATTGGATATCATGAGCATCAGTCCACACCCAACGAACAGGCGGAGGTCTGATCTAAATAGATCGGTGACGTGACTGCCATCAAAGTGTGGAGGATAACTCATATATCCATTGTGGTATCTCAAGTCGAATGACCACTATGCTCGCTCAACTCGAGAAGATTCATATTGACATTGGTGTACCATCTATTAGGAAATCTTCAGTGAGTCGTTCAGTGTTTATCAAATAAACACCTATATGTCTATACGAGTCTCCCGAGACTCATGGTTCATTGGGATAAACCATCGGACCAAGTCACGATATACGATATGTACTGGTCTCAGTAGATTTTACTAATCGACCCCGTGTTAGTAAATCTTGACTGAGAACTTTATATAAGGATATACAACTTATAGTGACGCTTCCCAATGTCAATTATAAACTACGTTGTGACTGCGCACTACGTTGTAAATCATAGGGTCTTGTCTAATATACACGTATCACTAAATCATATTTAGTTTCAATCTAATCATAATTAGATATCTAATTGTAATTAGATCGAGTATGTATATAAAAGACAAGAGGGCTACCATGAAATAAGTAATATTATGGAAAAAGAAATTGTTCGTATTTATGAATTGGACATAAATACGATCCGGATTGTCAATCTGAGCACCAACCCTAACAAGCGGGCACACCGGGGACAAGACTCATGAGGCCCCAATCCTCGTAACCCATAAAGAGAAGGGTCTTGATTTTATGAACGTGAAGGTTCCGAGGAGCAAGTCTGTCTTCTTCGACCCCAACATCCTGGAGAGTTTTGGTTGTGATATGCTTCTTGAGGAGGATGGGAGGCGGCTGAAGAGTATGAGAGTTGCGGAAATGTCCAAGTTCTGTGTTACTCGGAGCTATGGGGTACTCATATGTTATTTGCCTTACGAATTTCACTTGAAAGTTTCTCTGTTGGCTCTGACCTTTTTGTTTTGTCTTTTAGATGCTCGAGGCCAACCTCCAGTACCAGAAGACAATTACTGCCTTGACCAGGCATAATCATGACTTGGGCAAGATGAATGCTCAGCTTCGAGCTCAGCTGACAAAGGCTAAGGAGTCAGAAGAGGATCCGAATTGAAAGACGAGGGAGTTTAAGGCTACCAAGGTGGAATTGGCTGCCAGGGAGAGGAAGTTGGCGGAGGAGAAGGAGAATTATGCTTCCTATATAGACAGGCTTACTACAATGGCTGGAGAAGTGACGGTCAAGGTTCGTTATGACATGATGAAGGAATACGTCATTAGAGAGACTTCGTAGTGGTGTCCCAATGAGTGGATTTAATAGTATGAAGAGAAGGCAGAAGAAGAGGCATGGATGAGCCTTCTGTTTTGCCAACGACTCAAGAAGATATACGCGAGGCTGGGGAATGTGCTCCCCTAGATGCGGTCGTGCTGCTGGTTAAGGAGCAGGGTCAGCAGATTGACTGTCGAGGATTGAGTTGGCTAATTTCCTTATAATTTTCTTTTTTGCTTTTTTGAAATGCCTTTTATATTTATGGCCTTGTTAATAGGTGTTCGTAATGACTTCAATGAATTCAATGGAAACAACTTAGAAATTTTTTTGAAGTAACCATTTTTTTTTAAATAGATGTGTTGTTGAATGAGAGATCTTGGGGACCGGACCATGGGGCCCAGTTGAAGGCTTTTGTCTAGTCATCTTCGTTGAAGAGTTCAGTCTGCCAAGTCGAATGGCTTTGAAGGGCATAAATATTTGGGCCAGTCGAAGGCCGTGATCTAGTAGGCCAAATTTGTTAGCTGGTTTGAACCATTGTGCCAGATGAAGGCTTTGATAGAGATAAATTTTTTATAAAATGTGCCTCGTTGAAAACCATAATCTCCCCCGACTAACTGCGAAATCATGGAAAAAGTACACTGATGTTCTATTGATTGAACGCAGAATTTAGCAACATAGTATGTATGTGTCCCTCAGTCAATGAGTATGCAATGTTGATTGTCTGGTCGTTGACTTATAGTCAGCTGGTTTCAGTTGTGATATTTCTTCAGGTGGAGGGCGTGCCAGCTATTCTGAATCGATCTCCTTTTAGGTGTCTCCAATTTATAGGCTCTGTGTCCCATAGTCTTGGAAATGACATAGGGTACTTCCCAGTTGGGGCCAAGCTTGTTGTCAAGTCTTTTCTTCATTGTATTGAGGATGGTTTTTTTTTTGAAGACCCGGTTTGTCCTTTCGCCTAGGGGTAGCCTGGGTTCTAATAGTTAAGCTGTATCCCCCAATTATTGCAGAAGTCTCTGAAATCGTGGCTGATGAATTGAGAGCCATTGTCAGCGATTATTTCCAATAGCATTCTGAACCAGCTGATGATATTCTTCCAGACGAATGCTTTCACTTCGGAGTCCCTTACTCGTGCATATGCTTCTACCTTGATCCATTTAGTGAAGTAATTTGTCATTGTTAAGAATAATACTCTTTGCCATATGGTTGTTGGGAGCTTTCCTACTATGTCTATTCCCTACTTTATGAAAGGTCATAGTGAGATGATAGTCTTCAACTTTTCAGGCGGCGAGTGGGAGACTTGGACTAACCTTTGGCATTTGTCGTCACATTAAGCGTAAATGTCGAGTTAGCTTGCATAGTGGGCTAATAGTACCCTATCTTGATGGCTCGATTAGCTAGGCTTCTTCCTCCCGAGTGATTGATGCACTCGTTTTCATGTAATTCAGTCAATACCAATCAGACCTCGCTCGGTGAGAGGTACTTCACATAGGGCCCCAAGTAGGATAAATCAGTAATTGCCCTTGTTGTATAGTGAATCTGGCTACTTGTCGCTGGATTCTCTCGGCTGTATTCTTGTTATATGGAAGGATTCCTTGTGATAGATAGTTGATTAGCAAGGTCACTCTTTTTTCGGATGGATCTAAGGTTCTTACTTTTTGGGTTGCATGTTGGGACTCTTCTTTCCAAGTGGCGGGCCACTACAAGTAGACTACTGTAATTGTTGTTGGTTGGTCCCCTTGAGGGTCGAGCCCAAGGTAGTAAGGGCATCTGCATGGACATTCTCAGTCTTGGGGACCTTTGAGATGTTGAAGTCTTCGAATCTTGATTAGAGCTCTTTTACTTTAGAGAGGTAAGAGGCCATTTGAGCCTTTCTTGTTTGGTAGTTGGTTGACGACCAAATGTGATTATGACTGGACTTCAATCTTCTTTACTCCACGTCTCAGTTCCAAGGTCATCCATGTAATCATTGCTTCTTACTCGACCTCATTATTGGTGGTCTTGAAGCCGCACTTGATGGTCTGTTAAAGTAGGTCTCCATCTGAGGATGTAAGTATGAGTCCCAGCCTACATTTTCTTCGGTTGGTCGATTCGTCTACCAAAAGTTTTCACAATCTAGTCGACTCGATATTAAGGCAGTTACACTATTTCTCAGCATATGGCTGGAGTGTTGGACTAAAATCTGCTATGATGTCTGCTAGGGCTTGGGATTTGATTGCTGTCTGTGGCTCATATTTCACATCATACTCGCTCAGCTCAACAGACCACTCGGTCAGCCTTTCGAAGAGCTCTAGTTTGTAGAGGATTCTCCTTAGTGGGTAGGAAGTGAAAACTGTAACTCGATGGGCCTGGAAGTAATGGCGTTGCTTTCGAGTAGATATGACCAGAGCTAGGGCGAGCTTTTTCATCAGATAGTATCTGGTCTCAGCATTCAATAATATTTTTCTTACGTAGTAGACTGGAACTTGCTTTCCTTATTCTTCTCGGACCACCACTCCACTAACAACATGTTCGGAGACCCCAAGGTAGATGAAGAGTTTTTCCCCATCTATTAGTTTTGAGAGAAACAGTGGAGTCTTTAAGTGCATTTTGAGATTTTCGAGTTCCTCTTCGCATGCTTCAGTCCAGCTGACCTTTTTAAGAATAGAAAGCTCTTGTTTGTTGACTTAAAGATGAACTTATTCAAGGCTGCTAATCTTCTGATCTGTCGCATTAGATCATTGATACTAGTTGGGGATGGTGCATGAATAACTTTCCTAATGCAACATAACCACATTAGGCACTCGAGATCGGCATTGAAAATTTTATCTACCCTTCCCTTTGCTTAGCCGAATGTGACCAGCTCCTTCACTGAAATTTTGCTTATGTTTTTAGCAAGATTTCAACCCCAGAACAGTACCCAAATAGCCCCAGAACAACGACTTCAATCTAAACTGTTTTGGACCCGAATATGTGCCCATCACATCCCTGAAACAGTCCATGATTTGTGTGTATTCCAGTATTATTTTAGGTCTGATTTTTCATTCAAAACATCCCACAATAGTCTTAAAACACCCTTAATGTTTCCCAATTTTATGGACAAGAAACAAAATCAAACCGAGCCCCGTTACACAAGATTTATTGTTCACTCTTCAAGATATGCATTTTGGACTAGGTTCTGTTTCGAATTTAGGAAATTGATCAACACGAAATTTGTAGTCTTCATCTAATATTTTCAACATTATAAGGATAAAAAATATCAGATGTCGTATGAAATCGGTACAGCCAAATAACTAAAATTTGGTTGTGACTCAGTTAAGCTAAAAAAATACGTATGATGAATTATTGTTCTGGATATGCCGTGACTGACCGGAGTTGACCGGCGTAATCACACGCGTATAACGCAAGCACACGTATCATTCAAGTAGTATAAAAAGTAACGATCCCACGAGGACTTAATACCTAAGCTATTAATTTATGAAGCCAAATTTTTACAAGTATCTAATAGATTGATTATTTGATTGGATGGTGACTTTAAACTTAAAACAAGTAAATAAAATATTGCGAAAGTGAATTAAAGGAAAATTCAATATTATAAAACTATTTAGGGTTGTGAATCCTTCCAATAACTTTTAAAGATGAAGTAGTTATCTCATGTTTGTGTACTATATTGGTTTACTAACCTGGAACACGAAATTATGCAAAAGCCTTTGTCGATGGTCAGATGCAAATACCCAGTGTAACCCAATTAATCATATGTCTATGTCAACCAAGTTACCTGAATTCATTAAGATTAAGTTCCAATTGTGGCTACCCCCACCCGACAGGTATATGTCTACCCTGTAAGGAAATCTATTAAAAGGTTATCTATCCTCAAGGAAGATCGTGGGCTATTAAGTCTAAGGCTGAAACCTAAAATTCCTTTATCAAGTTTATTTTAAATTTACCAGATCAATCTTATTAATGGCCAGTTAACAAGAAATATTAAGCTTAAGACTTAATAAATAAACCTTTATATTACCTAAACTATAAAATAACCTCTTATAAAATGGTGATATTGGAATTCATCACAACCCCAGATAACGGACTTAGTTACGACACATATCTAAGACTAATAAAAGCTTAAATAAAATAAAAGACATAAAGTAAATGCTAGAAATTAAATAAAGTAAATGCTGGAAAATAAATGTTGGAAATTAAAAATGTAAAAGTACAATAAAAGAAAATACTGGGGTTAGAGGATCCACTTTTAATATTTCAAAATTAGAAATCTGCTTTATTGTCAATGTTTACCGATTAATTAATTATATTTAACCAGACCATAAAGACGGTAATTCCATTTGTCTCAGTTAAATCCAACCGACCATATAGGCGGTAACAAGGTTATTACCTAAACCGACCATATAGGCCGAAACTACGTCTGAAATGTAAAACCGACCATATAGGCGGTAAATAAGGTTGTCACCTAAACCGACCATATAGGCGGTAACTAATTAATCAAAATTTTAATTAAAATAAGGGAGATTAATCTAATTTATTATATTAAAAGTCTCACCTTTTCACCCCAACAGAATGAGATTATCTGCTAATGCTGTAAATGAAAACACACAAAATTTTATTAATTAAATAAAAAGAAAATACAAGAAAACTTAAATAAATATATAAGACACTTTCCTTTAGGTTTTCATGGAGAAATTCCTCCAAAGAAAGCATGAAAATTTTACAAAGCTTAGCTTGGTATTTATAGGCAAATCTAAAGGCTTCCACCAATTTCTCCACCAATTGCTCCACCAAACATGACACCAAACATGACATCAAACATGGCATCAAACATGGCACCAAACATGGCACCAAACACGGCACCAAATCCTCCACCAAACATGCAACCATGTTTGGTGGAAGTTTGACAATTATTATTTTTTTATTTTTTTATTTTGAAAATGACTTTAATAATTACACATAACACACTTCCAAATATTTTATCAATTTCGGTCATGGCAAAATTCCGAATTCGAAATTAGTTTGAACTTCAAAGTTGTAGATCTTTGAGTCATATTTACTCTGGAACTTGAATCACCTCAATCCGATATCGGAGTAAACAGTTATGGCCAAAATACACCAAATACGCAAAGTTGGAATTTCCGAAATTTACTTCGTTGGAACGTCATTTCAAGTTTCCAATCTCCAAAATCAAAATGTCAAGTCCAGTTTTTGCCCTTATTTATTCCACATTTCATCCTAAATGATTCTATTGATTCCCAATTTTATTTTATCTGCAAAATAAACTAAAACACATCAAAAAGTTCATCATACCCGAGAAACTAAACAAAATATTAGGTAAAATGGGCGGTAAATATTGATATATTTTCCACTCATCACACCCCCAAACCTAACATTTTGCCAGTCCTCGAGCAAAACAATAAAAGAAAATACAATAAATAATTAAAATTAAACTAAGCCACTTTCGTAGGGATCACAGTTGCATTTAGCGTATGCAACAAGCCTTTAAACCCCTAGGTGTCCCTAGTGGACGAGTTGTAGTCTCGTGAGGGCTTACAGTGATGATACCCACAAACGTCAATATAAAACTAATGCACACAAAATCAAAAAATAAGAGAAAATAGAATAAAGAAGTTAGTGACTAAACAAGTGAAACTTCTTATCCAAGTTAATAGTTGTTTCCTTTCTTTCTCAATTACCGAATAAGTAAATTCTTCGATTATTTTTACCATTCTTCATACACACAGCTAACAAGGTATTAATCAAGTCATTGTGCCCACAATATTCATAAGTGTAGTTGAAAAGAGAGTAATATTTTTATCCTAATGTTATATTAGAATTCACACCTTTTTAGGAATTGATTTTTTTTCTTTTTTTTTTGTATAAAATAAAGAAAGCAACATCTTCAATCCATGTAACGAGCTTTGGGACAGTGACTCCCAAACCAGTTGGCTTCAGGGCACTAGGTGTTAAGACACCCATACGGACTTAATTACTCAGATTTCAGATGTTTCTTTTTATTTTTATAACATCTTTGATCCATGTAGCGAGCTTTGGGCCAGTGACTCCCAAACCAGTTGGCTTTAGGGCACTAGGTGTTAAACTACCCCTACGGACTTAATGACTCGGATCTCAGATTTTTTTTTATACACTTTTTTTTCTTTTTTTTTTCCATTGCTTTTTAGATGATTCCTCCAATTAAACTAGAGCACTGAATATTACAAACTTTTCAAATACATCTCATGGTTGTATGTTACCATGCATGTTGATAATACATGTCAACTGAACATATGAAGATCCAATTTAGTCATTATTATGGAGAATTCACAAATTAAATAATTCAAAAGGAAATAAATAAAAATTAACTTGTTACGAAATAAGTTGAGATACGTCTCAGGAGTAGAAATTCCTTACACAGCTATCTCACATCAATTTCACCTGATTAATCAAATTAAAAACACAAAAATACAAAATATTTTTTTAATTTTAAAAAAAAAAATTAATTTTTTTGAATTTTTTGATTTGAATTTTTTGAAAATGTTTGACTAAAAATAACACAATAAAAATAAGATACTAGTCAACTATTCCCCTCCCCCAAACCTAAATGAGACATTGTCTCCAGTGTCTTAAAAACTAGAAGATGAGTTTAAAAGATAGTTCCTTGTTAAGATCCAGATTTATCCGACACTTCTTACCACGATCATTATCAGACCAGTTTATCTTGGAAATGATAGGGTCAATTTGTGGTTCAAAGGCTAAAAATTGGTCAATTAAATCATGGGCAATTCTGGCAGTGAAGGGGATATCTTTTAAGGCTTCGACACGAACCCATTTCTCCGGGCATCATCAAGAAACACGCAAAGAAAATCATAAAATCCATCAGCATTAAACAGTCCAGTCGGTTTCTAGTGTATGTTCAAGTTTTCCCAAGATAGTACTGTAAAAATTTCCTCCATCGTACCCAAGCCACATGGCAAAACAATAAAAGCATCAGCACAATTAATCATTTCTACCAGTCGTTCAGACATACCGGGTACGATAAGTTCCTCTCCGTTTGATGGTCCAATAATATTCACCTCTGCCAAGGGTTTTGGGATGATTCCCAAGACTTGACTGCCTCCTTCCTGTACAGCCTTTGAAACGATCCCCATTAGTCCAAGATCACCGCCATATACTATGTGCATATTCCTTTCAGCAATGACTTGACATAATTCATGTGTTACCGCTACGAACTCTGGCTTAGAACCAACACTAGTACCGCAGAACACACAGATGGTTACAACTCATCTTCTTGAAGTGGCTTCCATTTTTATCTGGATGCCTTCAAAAGTGCAATGATGAGTTGAATTTATAGAACCTGAAAAATGGTGAGTAATAATAGCACTAGTACCTACCAAATGACAATTATTAGTTAAACAGTCAAATAAATCGTGAAAGGTCAAAAAGGTCTGGATCCTGTCGAAGAAAATAATAAAAAAATCATAATTATTAGATAAATACATAGAAAAAAAAAATTTATAGAAAGTAATGGCTTGAATGACGTCTATGCGTCAGAGACAAGCTTCCCATCCAATTTTCTTATAAATTGGCAAACAAGGTCTTTTAGAGTCAGATTCCCGAGACTGTACTGTTGTCTTGCTTTTCAAAATTGTGTATGTAACATGCAAATTGTGTGATACACATAACCACTGGGATGCGTCTCAAGAGTCTAAGATATGTCATCCAAAGACTCGTTACTCAAGCTATCCCTAATGAATTTAATATTATCTTCACGGTTAGCAGACACCATTCCTAAAGAAAGACAATGAGTATTACATGTCATACGAGCACATTTATAGCAAACACCCATTCTTTTAGCTCTTCTCTTTTAAGCATAGGTGCTTCTTCCTAAACCAGACAGATGTGAAATAAAAGAATCAGAAGACTCACCTGCCAATCGGACCTGTGCTTCAATAATCCAACAAATGTCATTAGGAATACCTTTGATCATCAGAAGTCTCATTCATTCCAAGCGAGCTTTGTAGACTTTCATCAGAGAGTTTTGAGGGAGAGAAGGGAATTGCTTGTGAAGATTTACGAGAACTTATTCCATCCTGAAATGTAACTTTACCTACAAAATTAAACACACAAAAATAAAACACACCAAATCTGAATATATACACAAATTGCATGGGTTGCCTCCCAGCTAGCGCTAAGTTTAACGTCGTCAGCTAAACATGACTGCTCGAACGTTAGGCTGGATCTGAAAGTGTGACACTTTCTTTTTATCGCTCAATTGATTCTCCCCAGTAGTGCTTGACACGCTGGCTGTTAACTTTGAATATTTCGTTGGTGTTGGGATCCAGTTACTCAACAGCTCCATATGGTAAAACCTGAGTAATAATAAATGGCCCTGACCACCTTGATTTCAACTTTCCAGGGAAAAGTTTCAACCTCGAATTGTACAACACTTGCTGCCTTGGTTCAAATATTTGCACACTATTTTTCGATCATGCCATTTCTTGGTCTTTTCTTTGTATAATCTGGCATTCTCATAAGCATGTAGATGAAATTCCTCCAACTCAATAAGTTGGTGGGGTCATTTCTCTCATGCAGCTTGTGGATCAAGATTCAACTTCTTCAGTGTCCAGTACGCCTTGTGTTCAAGCTCCACTGGCAGATGACACGCTTTCTCAAACACCATTCGATATGGGGACATACCAATGGGTGTCTTGTAAGCTGTTCGTTAGGCCTATAATACGTCATCCAGTTTTGTAGACCAGTCCCTTCTTGTTGATCCAACGGTTCTTTCCAGGATTCTTTTGATCTCCCTGTTTGAAACTTCAACCTGCCCATTTGACTGTGGATGGTAGGCAGTAGCAACTTTATGAGTAACTCCATATTTGGATATGAGTGCATCGAAGTATCTGTTGCAGAAATGTGTGCCACCATCACTGATAATTGCACGAGGTGTTCCGAAGCGAGTGAAAATATTCTTTTTAAGGAATTTTATTACCACTTTTGAATCATTGGATGGTAGTGCAATTGTTTCAACCCATTTGGAGACGTAGTCGACTGCAACTAGTATGTACAAGTTTCCGAATGATGGAACAAAAGGTCTCATAAAATCAATCCCCCATACATCAAATATCTCAACTTCCAAAATGTTTTGCAAAGGTCCTTCATTTCTCCTTGAAATATTTCTCGTTCTCTAGCACCTGTCACATTGAAGAGCTAACAGATAAGCATCTTTAAAAAGAGTGGGCCAGAATAAACCTAATTGAAGGACTTTAGCTGCAGTTTTATTCCCGCTGAAGTGTCCACCATATAGTGATGAATGACAATGTTGCAGAACACTATTGACCTCCTCATGTGGAACACAACGTCTCAGTAATTGATCAGCACAACGTTTGAACAGGTACGGCTCATCCTAGACATAGTGCTTGACTTCTTTGAAGAACTTCTTTCGTTGCTGAGTTGTCCATTCCAACGGCCATTTTCCCGAGACTATGTAGTTGACATAGTCATCATACCAATGGACATCATGCTGTTTCATAGCAAACAGTTATTCATCTGGAAAGGTTTCTTTGATTGTCAGTTCTTTGTCAGCTGTTTCACTATTCTCGAGCCTCGATAAATGATCTTCCACTTGGTTTTCTGTCCCTTTCCTGTCTCAGATTTCCACATCAAATTCTTGCAGTAGAAGTATCCAACGGATCAATCTGGGTTTGGCATCTTTCTTCGCGATCAAGTATTTGATTGCTAAATGATCTGTATAGACCACCACTTTGGGACCCGGCAGATAGGAGCAGAATTTATCAAAAGTGAACACAACTGCGAGCAACTCTTTTTCAGTGGTTGTGTAGTTAAGTTGAGCTTCATTTAGAGTTCTGCTAAAGTAGTAAATGGTGTGGAAAATTTTTACTTTGTGTTGTCCCAAAACGGCACCTACAGCAAAATCACTAGCATCGTACATCACTTCAAATGGAAGGGTCCAGTATGGTGCTACTATGATGGGGGCAGAAACCAGCTTTTGTTTCAAGATTTCAAAAGCTTCGTGGCATTCTTTGGTAAATTTGAAAGGCACATCTTTCTCCAGAAGATTGCATAGAGGTTTAGCAATATTTGAGAAGTCTTTGATAAATCTCCTGTAAAAGCCAGCATGTCCGAGAAAACTCTGAATCCCTTTGACAGATGTTGGTGGAGGTATTTTTTCAATTGTCTCGATCTTTGCTTTGTCTTCCTCGATTCCCTTTTGTGAGATCTGATGTCCTAGAACAAGGCCTTCCTGCATCATGAAATGTCATTTCTCCCAATTGAGTACCAGGTTGGTATCTTTGCAACTTTGTAACACATGTTCCAGATTTTGCAAGCAGTGGTCGAACGAGTCTCCAAACACAGAGAAGTCATCCATGAAAACCTCCATACTTTGTTCCAGCATGTCTGAGAAGATGGCCATCATGCAACGAAATGTGGCAGGAGCATTACATAGTCCAAATGGCATCCTGCGGAAAGTAAAAGTACCATACGGACATGTAAAAGTGGTTTTCTCCTGATCTTCTGGGGTGATGGCAATCTGATTGTACCTCAAATATCCATCTAGAAAGTAATAGAACTCATGTCCCGCCAGTCTGTCTAGCATCTGGTCAATGAATGGCAGCGGAAAATGGTCATTCCTTGTTGCTTTATTCAGCTTCCTGTAGTCCATGCATACTCTCCATCCAGTCACATTTCTTGTTGGAATCAACTCATTCTTTTCATTTGTGACTACAGTAATTCCTCCTTTCTTCGGCACACACTGCATATGACTCACCCAAGTGCTGTCAAAGATGGGGTAGATGATGCCAGCATCCAACCATTTTATGATTTCTTTCTTCACGATCTCCTTCATGATTGGATTTAGTCTCCATTGATGCTTGATAAGTGCATGAAAATGTACTTTGAAACATCACTTATCTAGGTTTATTGTTAAGTATTTAGTTATATATTTTATATTTTATTACATAATTTCTATTGCTATATTAATTTAGAATATTTATTATTTACATTAATTTAGTGATTTTTATTTGTAGGAATTAAAAAGAAGAAGCAGCCACGTGAATAAGCTAAGGATTGGGCGCATAAACAAAAAATAAAGAGACAATAGATAGTGGCGTCAAAGTCAAAGTGAAAGAGAAGCAAAAGTCACGTGAAAGCAAAGAAAGAATTTGACAAAGAGAGGATATTTGCTTTTGACCAAATCAAAGGAAGTTACGTGGGCCCAGGACTCAATATGCATTAGGTTTTCAAACTTTGCTCATTATAAAAGGCTGCGTGAACGTGAATATTTTGGGGGGGGGAGGCTAGCAGCGCACGCTGCGCATAATTGCGTGAAGCTCCAGGACGTGAAAACGCAAAAAGGCTGCGTGAGCGCAGCCTGCGTAGAGAAAATAGAGCAGGGCCGAGAGAGAAGAAATCAGAGCGTAAAGCCGGGACACGGAGCCGTGATGATTCAGAACAACAATTCTCTCCAATCCCGGGTTATTTTTATTTCTTTTATGGGGAACTAATCCCCTAGGCAAAGATAGGGATGAACTCTTGTGTTGGATTTTATTATTTATGCTTTTGATTCCTACGAACCTTTTTATCGTTTAATAAAATTAATGTTTATTGTTTTCTATTATTTTTCGATTTATTAATCCAGAAATTATATTTTGTCAAATCCCATATAGATCCAGTCATGCTTCTTCTATGTGTGGTTTGCGAATTTAATTGTGACTGGTAAAGTTGTTTTGCGTGTTGGTCTTCTGCTGCAGTATTGCCTGAGGGTATATTGTCGACGTTAGATAGCTCGTAACAATGACTTTTGTATGCTGTTAACATAGAGAAAATAATCATTAATTACCTTAGAATTTATCATGCGTAGAATTGAATATTTTCCGGTTGTTGGTTTAGGATGTGAAACCTTCAATTGTGTAATAATAGGAATCAATAACTAAATATAGGAGTTCGATGCAAGAGAGATTCCCGAAGCTTTGTCATATCTCTCTGCCATTATATTTTAATATCTTTTCATTATTTTATTTATCTTTAATATAATTACCAATTCTTATCGTTTTATTTATTAAGTTACCGTTAACGTTTTTGTTTGAGTAAATTAGTTCCTGTAACCATCTCTCTGAGGAATCGACACCCCAGCTATACTGCGATAACCGCAAGTCATATTTGGGCGTAATCAAAATTTGGCGCCGTTGCCGGGGAGACGGTTTACAAGCAAAAGGACCAGGTTTGCTTAGTCAATAACGAAGCGGTAACTTCATTCCATTTTTTTATTATTAGTTAGTTCTTTTTATTTTTTCTAGTCGTTTATTTTAGTATTTATTTTAGTTATTTTATTTCTGTTTTAGTTCAAGTTAGATTTTAAGTTTTATTTTATTCCTTTTATTTATTTATTTTTATTTTATTTTATTTCTCGTATTATTTGAGTTTCAATTACATGTCTAGACGTAGGGATATATTTGGTAGATTTATTAGGACTGAAGAAGAAAGCTCAGATTCTGAGAACATATTTGAAAATCCTTTTTCTACACCATCTGCGTCTAACTCACATAACATGAGTGAATACGAGAGACCACCTAGGAAGACTCTTGAAGAGTACCTCCACCCAACTCGCACAGCTACACCTTCGTGCATCATGTTTCCTCCTAATGCACCACACATAGACTTTAGGCCTGGAATGATACAATATCTTCCAACTTTTCTCGGTTTAGAGAGCGAGAATCCTTACGTGCACATTAGGGAGTTTGAAGAGGTAGTAGCAACCTTCCATGACCAGTTTGGAACCACTGACACAATTAGACTTAAGTTCTTCCATTTTGCCCTTAAGGATAGAGTTAAGAGCTGGTTTTATTCTTTAAGACCGAGATCAATAGGATCATGGGGCGAAATGACTCAGGCATTCTTTAATAAATATTTCCCACACCATAAGACGAATGCCTTGAAAAGACAAATTTCCACCTTATCCCAGAGAGACAGTGAGACCCTTTACCAAACGTGGGAGAGGTATAAAGAGTTGTTAGCTAGTTGCCCTCACCATGGATATGAGAGTTGGCGCTTAGTAAGTTATTTCTATGATGGACTGACCCCTAGGGAGCACCAATTCATTGAGACGATGTGCAATGGTAAGTTCATTCGAAAAGACCCTGATGAGGCATTCGAGTATTTAGATGACCTAGTTAAGAAATCTCATACTTGGACTGGACCCAATGCCTTAGATAACACTGATAGGACACACACTTCTTCTAGTAGAAGCCTACAACACTTTAGGGATTACCAGAAGCCTTATACGCCATATCCAGATACCTATAACCTAGTTGGCAGAACCATCCCAATGTTAGTTAGAGGCAAGAGTCTTATCAGCCTACCCAGACACCACAACCTAAGAGTTACAGTACCCCACCTCAGTATCACACACCTGCCATCCCTAGGAACTCCTTAGAGGACACCCTGCAAGCCTTTGTGGAAACTCAAAGTAAGACCAATCAGAAGTTTGAATCAACCAATCAAAGGATTGAGTCATTGATAGCTCAGGTAGCTGAAGACCAAAAGGAAATTAGGAGTCAACTCTCTAAATTGACTAATGACCTGAGTGTACAAGAACAAGGAAAATTCTCATCTCAGGCTCAACCAAATCCACAAGGGCAACCCATAGCACAACTTATCATGAAGTATCCAGTATAAGAGGTGTTGATGTCATAATCACTAGGAGCGGTAAAGATGTAGGAATGCAGAATACCTCCAACATTATAGATGACCCCAAGGATAGTAGTGCATATACCCCTCAGGAAGAACAAGTGCCATCGTTTCAAATTAGAGTACCTTTCCCACAAGCACTTAGGCCCACAATGAGAGTTCCAGTTCCAAATGTTGAAAAACAATCACAGGGTGAGGGTGAGTGTCATTACTCATACATGCTAGAAGTAGTTCTACCGGAAATAGTATCTCTACAACCTGAATCAAATCCTTCTGAACTGAAATTGGTCCCTAAGAATCGAAAAAGGAAGAAAATGAGAGTTAATGCTCAATTAAAGATGATACATGTGAGGTTAAATAGGAGATTGAGTGAATCTTTCCTTATGTGCAGTACCAAATTTCAGCCACCAGACCATGGATTAGTGGATAAACTGCCACAGCTAGACAAGCATTCTCTCGCATGCCTTCATCAGTACGCTCGATGGAAACCACCATGACAACTTGAGTGTTTACGTCTGGCTGAAGACGTTAAACTTAGCGCTACCAGGGAGGCAACCCTTGCATTTTCATTTATTTTATTTTATTTACTTTAGTTTTATTTTATTTTATGTGTGCTAACTGCATGTTTTATTTTTATTGTTTGCATGAGTGTTTATGCAGGAGTTCACACAGCCACACAACCAAAGTCGCACCAGAGGAACCTGATCAACTCCGCACCTGGTAGTGTTGTTCCTTAATCATTTTCTTTATATTTATCTTACATTGAGGACAATGTAAGTTTTAAGTGTGGGGGTGTGGATGCATGCGCATGAAAGCCTGTCATACCTGTCATTAATACATTCTATTCTATTTAAAAAAAAAAAATTGTTTTGTTTGTTTTTAGTCCTTAATAGTTAAACATAAATCCAATGATGATATTGTTTGCTTTAGGGTGAAATCTTAGAAACGATAAGTCCTTTAATGCACTTTTATCTGATGACTTGAATAGTTTATCTATGTTAGACTCGTAAGCACTTAATTATAGGTTGTTAGCAGTGGAAGCCTGAGTAGTTAGCAAGATGACTAGTTGAAGAAATTGCATGTCGATGAATGACTGTTTGCTTAGATGTCTATCCTGATTTGCTTGTGTTATGACGTATGGTATGATTGAAAATAAAAAGAAAAGTCTCTGAAGAAAGAAAATAAACCACCTATAACCGATAAGCGTGAAGCTACCCATGGGCGAGTATTAGGACCACCATGAGGAGAAATGCTACCTTAAAGGGTAGGTGTGTTGAAAAAAATGGCAAATGAGAAAGAAAATAAAAATTCAAAAGAAAAGCAACAAGAGACAAGAAAGAAAAAAGAGAAATCATACCATATTGAGCACATGAAAGCAATTACAGAACTTAATTGAGATATCTAGGTTGGTTTGACCCATCGATCCCGATTTTTAACGAAATCATTGAGTTGGCTTACCTAGGAATAAAGCTGTGAACGAACCTCAACACACACACACTTTGAGTCTAGCTTAGATGATTTATTCAAAAACTTAGATTTGAGTTACGTTGAGTACTTTGAAGGTTCTATGGTTTCATTACTATGCATTCTCTGAGGACAAAAATTATGAGAAACTATTGGGACTATTTAATTTTTTAATTTTGCATGATTGTGTGTTTTGAATGACGTTTGTGGGTGTCGTCGTTGTAAGCCCTCACGAGACTATAACTCGTCCACTAGGGACACCTAGGGGTTTAAAGGCTTGTTGCATACGCTAAATGCAATCGTGATCCCTACGAAAGTGGCTTAGATAGTTTTTATTTATTTAATTTTCATTTTACGCTTGAATTGCTAGGGACTAGCAATAAGCTGGTTGGGCGTTGTGATAAGTGCATGAAAATGTACTTAGAAACATCACTTATGTAGGTTTATTGTTAAGTATTTAGTTATATATTTTATATTTTATTACATAATTTCTATTGCTATATTAATTTAGAAATATTTATTATTTACATTAATTTAGTGATTTTTATTTGTAGGAATAAAAAGAAAAGCAGCCACGTGAATAAGCTAAGGATGGGCGCATAAACAAAAAATAAAGAGACAATAGATAGTGGCGTCAAAGTCAAAGTGAAAGAGAAGCAAAAGTCACGTGAAAGCAAAGAAAGAATTTGACAAGAGAGAAAATATTGCTTTTGACCAATCAAAGGAAGTTACGTGGGCCCATGACTCAATATGCATTAGGTTTTCAAACTTTGCTCATTATAAAAGGCTGCGTGAACGTGAATATTTTGGGGGGGAGGCTAGCAGCGCACGCTGCGCATAATTGCGTGAAGCTCCAGGACGTGAAAACGCAAAAAGGCTGCGTGAGCGCAGCCTGCGTAGAGAAAATAGAGCAGGGCCGAGAGAGAAGAAATCAGAGCGTAAAGACGGGACACGGAGCCGTGATGATTCAGAACAACAATTCTCTCCAATCCGAGTTTTTTTTATTTCTTTATGGGGAACTAATCCCCTAGGCAAAGCTAGGGATGAATCTTGTGTTGGATTTTATTATTTATGCTTTTGATTCCTACGAACCTTTTTATCGTTAAAAAATTAATGTTTATTGTTTTCTATTATTTTTCGATTTATTAATCCAGAAATTATATTTTGTCAAATCCCATATAGATCCAGTCATGCTTCTTCTATGTGTGGTTTGCGAATTTAATTGTGACTGGTAAAGTTGTTTTGCGTGTTGGTCTTCTGCTGCAGTATTGCCTGATGGTATATTGTCGACGTTAGATAGCTCGTAACAATGACTTTTGTTGCTGTTAACATAGAGAAAATAATCATTAATTACCTTAGAATTTATCATGCGTAGAATTGAATATTTTCCGGTTGTTGGTTTGGGATGTGAAACCTTCAATTGTGTAATAATAGGATCAATAACTAAATATAAGAGTTCGATGCAAGAGAGATTCCCGAAGCTTTGTCATATCTCTCTGCCATTATATTTTAATATCTTTTCATTATTTTATTTATCTTTAATATAATTACCAATTCTTATCGTTTTATTTATTAAGTTACCGTTAACGTTTTTGTTTGAGTAAATTAGTTCCTGTAACCATCTCTCTGAGGAATCGACACCCCAGCTATACTGCGATAACCGCAAGTCATATTTAATCAATGCTCCACTGTAGGTTTGTACTCGTCATTCATCAGAATCTTGTGCATGCAAAATGATGGACTAATGCCTCGAATGTCTGTTATAGTCTAGCCAATGGCTTTCTTGTGTTCTCGTAACACCCTTAGCAACTGACTGGCGTAATCACACGCATATAACGTAAGCGCACGTATCGTTCAAATAGTATAAAAAGTATCGATCCCATGAGGACTTAAAACTTTTTGTTATCAATTTATGAAGTTAAATGTTTACAAGTATCTAATGGATTGATTGTTTGATTGGATGGTGACTTTAAAATTAAAACAAGTAAATAAATTATATGAAAGTAGATTGAAGAAAATTCAAATTTATAAAACTATCTATGGTTGTGATTTCTTCCAATATCTTTTAAAAGATGAAGTGGTTACTTTATGTTGTGTAATACATTGGTTTATTAACCTGGAACACGAAATTATGTAAAAGCCTCTTCCGATGGTCAGATACAAATACCCAGTGTAACTTAATTAATCATATTCCTATGTCAACCAAGTTATCTGAATTCATTAAGATTAAGTTCCAATTATGGCTACCCCCGCCCGACAAGTATATTCCTATCATGTAAGGAAATCTATTAAAGGGTTATCTATCCTCAAGGAAGATCGTGGGCTATTGAGTGTAGGGCTTAAACCAAAAATCTATTTTCCAAGTTCATTTTAAGTTTACCAGTTCAATTTTATTAATGGCCAGGTAATAAAAAGCATTAGGATTAAGGCTCAATAAATAAACCTTATTATTACCCAAACTGTAATTTAACCCCTTATAAAACGATTATATTGGAATTCATCACAACCCCAGATAACTGACTTAGTTACGACACATATTTACAGGTAGTAAAAGCTTAAATAAAGTAAAAGACATAAAGTAAATGCTAGAAATTAAATACTGAAAAGTAAATTGCTGAAAAGTAAATTGCTGAAAGTAAATAAAGTAAAAGTACAATAAAAGAAAATACTGAGGTAAAATGATCTACTTTTATTACTTCTATTTTAGATATCTCCCTTAATATAATATATTAACTTTGCGTGATAATTACCAACCAGCCATATAGGCGGTATCCTGATTAAGTCAAATTATTAATTAATTACCAACCGACCAATCAGGCGGTATCCATGCTTAGTCAAGTTAAAACCAATTTATAATTAATTACCAACCGACCAATATGGTGGTATCCTCGTTAAGTCAGATTTTAAATAGTTATTATATTATAATTAGGGGAGATTAATCTAAATAGCAATAATAAAAGCTTTACCTTTTACCCCAGCAATGAGGAGTTACCTCCTCATTGCTTGAAAAGTAAAAACTGAAAAAGTAAAGAAAGAAAAGTATTGTGCGTAAAAGTAAATTGGGGAAAGTAAAAATTGAAAAGTAAAGAAAGAAAATGTGAAGTGGAAATTAATTACTGAAAGCTGTAAATAACCAAACAAGATACAATCTTCTTAGTTATTCTTAAGGAATTTCAAAGAAGAAAGTATGAATTTATAAATGAAATGGCTTGGTATTTATAGGCAAAATTTTGCCTCCATCAAATCATCCACCAAATCCATTATTAATTGCTCCACTAATTGCTCTACCAAATCCATTATTAATTGCTATCATGTTTGGTGGGAGTTTGACTATTTTTATTTATTTATTTTTTTGCTTTGAAAATGACTTTAATAATTATGCATAATACACTTCTGGATGTTTCATCAATTGCGGTTATGAAATCTTCAGAATTCGAAATTATATTGTTCCTTAAAGTTGTAGATATTTGGGTCTTCTTAATATGGAACTTGAATCAGCTCAATCTGATATCGAAATAAAGAGTTATTCCCAAAATACGACAGTTGCGCAAAACTAGAATTTCCGAAACTGCACTTCGTTAGAATGCCCTTTCAAGTTTCCAATCTCCAAAATTAATATGTCAAGTCCAATTTTTTGCCCTTATTTGACCCGCATTTTGTCCTAAATGATTTCATTGAGTCCCAATATTATTTTATCTGCAAAATAAACTAAAACACATCAAAACGTTAATCAAACTCGAGAAACTAAATAAAATATTAAGTAAAAGGGGCGGTAAATATTGATATATTTTCCGTTCATCACACCCCCAAACCTAACATTTTGCTAGTCCTCGAGTAAAATAATAAAATACAAGAAATAATTAAAATTAAACTAAGCCACTTTCGTAGGGATCACGGTTGCATTTAGCGTATGCAACAAGCCTTTAAACCCCTAGGTGTCCCTAGTGGACGAGTTGTAGTCTCGTGAGGGCTTACAGTAATGATACCCACAAACGTTTTATAAGAGTAAAAAGATAATAAAACTAATGCACACAAAAGCAAGAGAAAAGAGAATAAAGAAGTTAGTGACTAAACAAATGAAACTTCTAATCCAAGTCAATAGTTGTTTTGTTTCTTTTAAAATTACCGAATAAGTAAATTCTCTGATTATTTTTACCATTCTCCATATACACAGTCAACAAAATATTAATCAACTCATTTTGCCCAAAATAGTCACGAGTGCAGTTGAGAAGAAAGTAATATTTTTGTCCTAAAGTTTTATCAGAATTCACACATTTTTTAGCAATGGAATATTTTTCTATTTTTTTTTTATTTTTGATTTTTTTTATATACAATATCTTCCATCTATGTAGCGAGCTTTGGGCCAGTGACTCCCAAATCAGTTGGTTTTAGGGCACTAGGTGTTAAGATACCCATACAGACTTAATTACTCAGACTTCATATATATATATTTTTTTGCAACATCTTTGATCCATGTAGCGAGCTTTGGGCCAGTGACTCCCAAACCAGTTGGTTTTAGGGCACTAGGTGTTAAACACCCTTACAGACTTAATAAAAAGTTAAAGGTTAAGATCCAGATTTATCCGACGCCTCTTACCACGATCATTATCGGACCAATTTATCTTGGAAAGAATGGGGTCAATTTGAGGTTCAAAGGCTAAGATTTGGTCAATTAAATCTGGGGAAGTTCTGGTAGTAAAAATGAGTTCTTTTACAGGCTTTGACACGAACCCATTTCTCCGGACACAAAGGAAATCATAAAATCCATCAACATTGTACAGCCCAAGCGGTTTCTAGTGTATGTTCAAGTTTGCCCAAGATAGTACTGTAAAAATTTCCTCCATCGTGCCCAAGCCTTCTGGAAAAGCAATAAAAGCATCAGCACGATTAATCATCTCTACCAGTCGTTCAGACATACCTGGCACGATTAGTTCCTCGCCGTTTGATGATCCAATAAGATTCGCCTCCGCCAAGGGTTTTGGGATGATTCCCAAGACTTGACTGCCTCCATCCTGTACAGCCTTTGAAACGATCCCCATTAGTCCAAGATTGCCACCACCATATACTAAGTGCATATTCCTTGCAGCAATGACTCGACCCAATTCCTGTGCCGCTATTACGTATTCTGGTTTAACACCAACACTGGTACCGCAAAACAGATGTTTTCAACCAGTCTTCTTGAAGTAGCTTCCATTTTTATCTGGATGGCTTCAAAGGTGCAATGATGAGTTAACTTTATAGAACCTGAAAAGGGTGAGTAATAATAGCACAAGTATCTTCCAAAGGATGATTAATAGAAAAATAGTATATCGTGAAAGGTCAAAAAGTAGCCTGGATCCTGTCGGAGAAAATAACAAAACAAATCACAATTATTAGGAAAAGACAAAGAGATATTATATTTACAATAATGTAACGGCTTGAATGACGTCTATGCGTCAGAGACAAGCTTCCCATCCAATTTTCTTATAAATTGGCAAATAGGGTCTTATAGAGTCAGATTCCCGATACTTAACTGTTGTCTTTCTTTATGAAATTGTGCATATAACATGCAAATTTCGTGATACACATATCCACTGGGATGCATTTCAAGAGTTTTAGATATGTCATCCAAAGACTCCTTACTCAAGCCATCCCTAATGAAATTAATCTTATCTTCGCAGTTATCAGACAACATTCCTAAATATCAACAACGAATATCACAAAACATACGAGCACATTTATAATAAACACACATTCTTTTGGCTGTTCTCTTTTTAGCATATGTACTTCTTCCTAAACCAGGCATATGTGAAATAAAAGAGTCAGAGGACTCACCTGTGAATCAGGCCCGTGCTTCAATAATCCAATGAATGTCAGTAGGCATACATTTGATCATCAGTAGTCTCATCCGTTCCAAGCGAGCTTTGTAAGCTTTCATCAGAGATTTTTGAGGGAGAGAATGAAATTACTTGTGAAGATTTGCGAGAGCATATTCCATCTTGAAATGACTTAACCTGCAAAAACTAAACACACAAAAATTAAAAGACACCAAATCACAATATATACACAAATTGCATGGGTTGCCTCCCAGCTAGTGCTAAGTTTAATGTCGTTAGCTAGACATGATTTCTCGAATGTTAGGCTGGATCTAAAAGTGTGACACTTTCTTTTTGTCACTCAAATGATTCTCCCCAGTAGTGTTTGACACGCTGGCTGTTAACCTTAAATGTGTTGTTGGACTTGGGGTTGTATAATTCAACAGATCGATATGGTAAAACTTGAGTAATCTCAAATGGGTCTGACCACCTTGATTTCAGCTTTCCAGGGAAAAGTTTCAACCTTGAATCATATAACAACACCTGTTGCCATGGTTTCAATTATCTGCGCACTATTTTTTGGTCATACCATTTCTTGGTCTTCTCTTTTTATAATCTGGCATTTTCATAAGCTTGTAGGCAAAATTCCTGTAACTCATTGAGTTGGTGAAGTCTTTTCTCTCATGTAGCTTGTGGATCAAGATTCAACTTCTTCAGTGCCCAGTACGCCTTGTGTTCAAGCTCAACTGGCAGATGGCATGCTTTCCTGAACACCATTTGATATGGGGACATACTAATGGGTGTCTTGTAAGCTGTCCGATAGGCCCATAATGCGTCATCCAGTTTTTCAGACCAGTCCTTCCTTGTTGATCCAACGGTTCTCTCCAAGATTCTTTTGATCTCCCTGTTTGAAACTTCAACTTGCATGTTTGACTATGGATGGTAAGTTGTGGAAACTTTATGAGTAACTCCGTATTTGGATAGGAGTGCATCAAAGGATCTGTTGCATAAATTTGTGCCACCCTCGCTGATAATCGCCCGAGGTGTTCCGAAGTGAGTGAAAATATTCTTTTTAAGGAACTTGATCACCACCTTTGAATCATTGGATGGCAGTGCAATTGCTTCAATCCATTTGGAGACGTAATCTACGGCAACCAGTATGTACAAGTTTACAAATGATGGAACAAATGGTCCCATAAAATCAATACCCCACACATCGAATATCTCCACTTCCAGAATATTTTACAGAGGTCCTTCATTTCTGGCACATGTCACATTGAAGAGCAAATAGATAAGCATCTTAAAAAAAGTGGGCCAGAATAAACCTGATTGTAGGACTTTAGCTGCAGTTTTGTTTCCACTGAAGTGTCTGCCATATGGTGATGAATGACAGTGTTGCAAGACACTGTTGACCTCCTCCTGTGGAACACACCGTCTCAATAATTGATAAGCATAGCGTTTGAACAGGTATGATTCATCCCAGATATAGTGCTTGACTTCTTTGAATAACTTTTTTTGTTGCTGAGTTGTCCATTCCAACGGCCATTTTCCTGACACTATGTAGTTTACAAAGTCAGTATACGAAGGGACATCATGTTGTTTCATGGAAAATAACTATTCATCTGGAATGTTTTTTTGATTATCAGTTCTTTGCCAACTGTTTCTCCATTCTCGAGCCTCGATAAATGATCTACCACTTGGTTTTGTCCCTTTACTGTCTCTGATCTCCACATCGAATTCTTACAGAAGAAGTATCTAATGGATCAATCTGGGCTTGGCATCTTTCTTCGATCAGATACTTGATTGCTGAATGATCTGTGTAGACCACCACATTGGGACCCAGTAGATAAGATCGGAATTTTTCAAAAGCAAACACAAGTGCAAGTAACTCATTTTCAGTGGTTGTGTAGTTGAGTTGAGCTTCATTCAGAGTTCTACTGGAGTAGTAAATGGCATGGAAAATCTTTGCTTTGGGTTGTCCCAAAACTGCACCTACAACAAAATCACTAGCATCGCACATCACCTCAAATGAAAGGTTTCAGTCTGGTGCTACTATGATGGGGGAAGAGACCAGCTTCTATTTTAAGATCTCAAAGGCTTTCTGGCATTCTTTGGTGAAGTTGAAAGCACATCTTTCTCCAGAAGATTGCAAAGAGATTTTTCAATTTTTGAGAAGTCTTTGATAAATCTCCTGTAAAAGCCAGCATGTCCGAGAAAACTCCAAATCCCAGGGACAACTGTGGGTGGAGGTAGTTTTCAATTGTCTCAATTTTTACTTTGTCTACCTCAATTCCATTTGGTGAGATCCGATGTCCCAGAATGATGCCTTATTGTACCATGAAATGGCATTTTTCCCAATTGAGTACCAGGTTGGTATTTTCGCATCTTTGTAACACTTGTTCCAAATTTTGCAAGCAGTGGTCAAAAGAATCTCCAAACACAGAGAAGTCATCCATAAAAACCTCCATACTCTATTCCAGCATGTCTGAGAAGATGGCCATCATGCAACGTTGGAATGTGGCAGGAGCATTACATAGTCCAAATGGCATTCTACGGAAAGAAAAAGTACCATACGCACATGTAAATATGGTTTTCTCCTGATCTTCTAGGGTAATGGCAATTTGATTGTACCCCGAATATCCATCCAAAAAGTAATAGTACTCATGTTCCGCCAGTCTGTCTAGCATCTTATCAATGACTGGCAGCTGAAAATGGTCATTCCTCGTTGCTTTGTTCAGTTTCCGGTAGTCCATGCATACTCTCCATCCAGTCACCATCCTTTTTGGAATCAACTCGTTCTTTTCATTTGTGACTACAGTAATCCTCCTCCTTTCTTTGGTACACACAACATTGATTCACCCAACTACTGTCTGAGATGGGATAAATGATGCCAGCATCCAACCATTTGATGATTTCTTTCTTCACGACCTCCTTCATGATTGGATTGAGTCTCTGTTGATGCTCCATTGTGGGTTTGTACTCATTATTCATCAAAATCTTGTGCATGCAAAATGATGGACTAATGCCTCAAATGTATGCTATAGTCCAGCCAATGGCTCTCTTGTGTTCTCGTAACACTCTCAATAACTTTTCTTAATGCTCCAATGTGAGTGAAGAAGAAATAATAACAGGTAATTCAGAAGAGTTTCCAAGAAATGCATACCTGAGATGACTCGGCAATAGCTTCAGCTCCAGCTGCGGTGGTTCTTCAATTGAGGGCTTGATTTGATCTTTCTTCGAAAGTTTCAAACTTTCCACTAGTGGTGTCGATTTGAATCAGAATGGCTTTTCAAGATAGTTGATACATTCCAGAATTTCAGCATCTAGCTCGCTGTCAGTCATGTTGGTGATGCAAGCTTCAAGTTTATCCGTGGGAATTGTATCAGTATCCTGAATGATACTATCAACAACATCAATTCTGAAACATTCTTCATCTTTTTCATCACTCGGGAATTTCATGGCTTTGAAAACATTAAAGGTAACTTCTTGGTCCTGCACTTTCATAGTTAGTTCTCTTTTTTGCACATCAATCACAGTTCGACCTGTAGCCAAGAATGGTCTCCCAAGGATGATAGAAACATCTTTGTCTTCTTACATGTCAAGGATAATGAAATCTGCTGGGAGAATGAGTTTGTCGACTTTGACCAGCAAATCTTCAACAACACCTCTCGGAAATGCGAGCGTTCGATCAGCAAGTTGTAGAGAGACTGAGGTAGGCATTGCTTTTTTGATTTTCAGTTTCCTATAAATAGAAAAAGGCATTAAACTTGCACCTAAATCACATAAAGCCTTATCGATATAATATTCTCCAATGGTGCATGAGACAGTGAAACTGCCAGGATCTTTCAACTTTGGGGGAAGTTTCCTCTGAATGATTGCACTACATTCTTTTGTCAATGCTACTATCTCGTAATCTCCCAATCTCCGATTTCGTGAAAGAATGTCTTTCATGAATTTGACATAGCTGGGCATTTCTTCCAACGCTTCTGTGAATGGAATGTTGATGTGCAACTTTTTGAACACCTCCAAGAATCGAGCAAACTACTTGTCTAGTTTGTTTTTCTGGAGACGCTGTGGAAAGGTGGAGGTGGAGTGAATTTTTCTTGATCTTTTTCCTTTGCTTATTTTCCCTCCATCTGTGGAACTGCATTTTTAGGAACCTCTTCAATTGTTTCCTTGATTCCAACATCTTTGTTGATTTCAGTACCGCTTTTCAAAGTAATGGCTTGGCATTGCTCCTTCCCTTGGTTCGTTGGATTTGGTTCTGTGTTGCTAGGAAGGTTCTCTGGCGGTCTGTAACTCTGAGCATTGGCCAGTTGTCCAATTTGATTTTCTAGTGCTTTGATGGAAGCAGATTGACTTTGAAAATAGCATCATATGCTGCTTGTTTCTTTTTGAACATCTCTGCAATCCATTCTTTCATTTCTAGTTCTTTTTTCAAACTCATGGCTTTTGTTTTGCTGTTGAAATCCAGGTGGTGGATTGTTCTTTTGCCCTGAATTGTTGCTCCATGAAAAATTGGGATGATTCCTCCACCCTGAATTGTAGGTGTTGGAATATGGATTGTTCCCATGTCTATTGACATAGTTCACCATTTCTTCATGGTGGTTTGGTTCTGGTGCTCCTCCATATGGTGAACTTGTGGCTCTGGCGATGTTTACAACTTGCGTGCTAAGTGTTTCCAGGCTTTTGCACATTTGCTCCAACTTAGTATTCACTGCTGAGTTAGCTCCAACTTCATAAATTCCTTCAATTCTTTGAATCATACTCCTTTCTGTTGGCCACAATGAATTGTTATTAGCCATTTCTTCGATTAATTCCCAGGCTTGATCTTCTTGTTTTGCCATCAAAGCTCCTCCAGCAGCAACATCAATTGTGGTTCTCATCAGTCCAGAAAGTCCATTATAGAAAGTTTGGACTTGAAGCCATTTTGGAATCTCATGGTGAGGACATTTTCGGAGCAAATCTTTGTATCTTTCCCAAGTTTCCGAGTCAAGTTGTACAAATGATGTGATGTCATTTCTCAGTTTTGCTGTTCTGGCTGGTGGAAAGTACTTTGTAAGGAATTTGGTGGCTAGAGTGTTCCAAGTTGTGATGGAACCTGCTGGTAGTGAATGTAGCCAAGCTTTTGCTCTGTCTTTCAAGGAATATGGAAAAACTCGCAGTCTCATTGCTTCTTCTGATGCTCTGTTGTAATTGAAAGTGCCACAAACTTCCAGGAAGTTGCTGATGTGGGCATTAGGATCTTCAGTTGCATTCCCCAAACTGTACTCACTGCTGAATCATCTGAATGCATGTTTTGATGTCACATGCATTTTCTGGTAAGGGAGGAAATACAATACAGGAAATGAGGTCGTCCACCACTTGAATGGTTCTATCTTGAATGTGAATTGGTGCTGCAACTTCTAAAGTTTCAGGTTCCATGTTAACGATTGCTTCATGGCCTTCTCAACTGTCTGATGGTTCTTTCAATCTCTGGGTCAAGCGCTCGGAGTTCAAAGCTTCTGTTTCGTCTCATGTAGTGTCTGAGAACCTGAAACAAGTGAAAACAAAAACACTAAGTAAAAAAAATTAGATACAAGTAAATGTATCTAACCTCAAAACTAATAGTGAAAGATAAATAAGTCCCCGGCAATGGCGCCAAAAACTTGACCTGCGTAATCACACACGTATAACGCAAGCGCACATATCATTCAAGTAGTATAAAAAATATCGATCTCATGAGGACTTAAAACCTTTTGTTATTAATTTACGAAGTGAAATATTTACAAGTATCTAATGGATTGATTGTTTGATTGGGTGGTGACTTTAAAAAAAAATAAATTACTTGAAAGTAGATTGAGGAAAATTCAAATTTATAAAACTATCCAGGGTTGTGATTTCTTCCAATATCTTTTAAAAGATGAAGTGGTTACTTTATGTTGTGTAATGCATTGTTTTATTAACCTGGAACATGAAATTATGTAAAAGCCTCTTCCGATGGTCATATACAAATACCCAGTGTAACTTAATTAATCATATTCCTATGTCAACCAAGTTATCTGAATTCATTAAGATAAAGTTCCAATTATGGCTACCATCACCTGACAGGTATATTCTTATCCTGTAAGGAAATCTATTAAAGGGTTATCTATCCTCAAGGAAGATCGTGGGGTATTGAGTCTAGGGCTTAAACCAAAAATCCATTTTCCAAGTTCAGTTTAAGTTTACCAGCTCAATTTTATTAATGGCCAGTTAATAAAAAGCATTAGGATTAAGGCTCAATAAATAAACTTTTATATTACCCAAACTGTAATTTAACCCCTTATAAACCAGTGACACTGGAATTCATCACAACCCCAGATAACTGACTTAGTTACGACATATATTTACGGGTAGTAAAAGCTTAAATAAAATAAAAGACATAAAGTAAATTGCTGGAAATTAAATACTGAAAAGTAAATTGCTGAAAAGTAAATTGTTGAAAAGTAAATTGCTGAAAAATAAATTGCTGAAAAGTAAATTGCTGAAAAGTAAATTGCTGAAAGTAATTAAAGTAAAAGTACAATAAAAGAAAATGTTGAGGTAAAATGATCCACTTTTATTACTTCTATTTTAGATAGCTCCCTTAATATAATATATTAACTTTGCTTGATAATTACCAACCAGCCATATAGGCGGTATCCTGATTAAGTCAAATTAATAATTAATTACCAACCGACCAACCAGGCGGTATCCATGATTAGTCAGGTTAAATCCAATTTATAATTAATTACCAACCGACCAATATGGCGGTATCCTCGTTAAGTCAGATTTTAAATAGTTATTATATTATAATTAGAGGAGATTAATCTAAATAGCAATAATAAAAGATTTACCTTTTACCCCAGCGATGGGGAGTTACCTCCTCATTGCTTGAAAAGTAAAAACTGAAAAAGTAAAGAAAGAAAAGTATTGTGCGTAAAAGTAAATTGGGGAAAGTAAAAACTGAAAAAGTAAAGAAAAGAAAGTGTGAAAGCGGAAATTAATTACTGAAAGCTGTAAATAAACAAACAAGATACAATCTTCTTAGTTATTCTTAAGGAATTTCAAAGAATAAAGTATGAATTTACAAATGAAATGGCTTGGTATTTATAGGTAAAATTTTGCCTCCATCAAATCATCCACCAAATCCATTATTAATTGCTCCACTAATTGCTCCACCAAATCCATTATTAATTGCTCCACTAATTACTCCACCAAATCCATTATTAATTGCTATCATGTTTGGTGGGAGTTTGACTATTTTTATTTTTTATTTATTTATTTATTTTTTCTTGATGTTTCATCAATTTCGGTCATGACATCTTCAGAATTCGAAATTATTTTGTTCTTTAAAGTTGTAGACCTTTGGGTCTTCTTTAATATTGAACTTGAATCAACTAAGTCCGATATAGGAATAAAAAGTCATACCCAAACTACGACAGTTGTGGAAAACTGGAATTTCTGAAACTGCACTTCGTTAGAACGCCCTTTCAAGTTTCCAATCTCCAAAATTAATATGTCAAGTCTAATATTTTGCCCTTATTTAACCCATATTTCATCCTCAATAATTTCATTGAGTCCCAATATTATTTTATCTATAAAATAAACTAAAACACATCAAAACATTCATCAAACCCGAGAAACTAAAAAAAATATTAAGTAAAAGGGGCGGTAAATATTGATATATTTTCCGCTCATCAACAACTTTTCTTCATGCTCCAATGTTAGCGAAGAATAAATAATCACAGGTAATTCAGAAGACTTTCCCAAGAATGCATACCTGAGATGGCTCGGCAGTAGCTTCAGCTCCAGCTGCGGTGGTTCTTCAATTGAGGGCTTGATTCGCTCTTTCTTTGGTAATTCCAGACTTTCAACATGTGGTGTTGATTTGAAGTGAAATGGTTTGTCAAGATAGTTGATACATTCCAGAATTTCAGCATCTAACTCGTCGTCAGTCATGTTGGTGATGCAAACTTCAAGTTTATCCGTGGGAATTGCATCAGTATCCTGGATGATACTATGAACAACATCAATTCTGAAACATTCCTCCTCATTTTCATCACTCGGGAATTTCATTGCTTTGAAAACATTAAAGGTAACTTCTTGGTCCTGCACTTTCATGGTTAGTTCTCCTTTTTGTACATCAATAATAGTTCGACCTGTAGCCAAGAATGGTCTCCCAATATGTACATCTTTGTCTTCTTCCATGTCAATGATAATGAAATCTGCTGGGAGAATGAGTTTGTCGACTTTGACCAGCACATCTTCAACTACACCTCTCGGAAATGCTAGCGTTCTATCAGCAAGTTGCAAAGAGATTGAGGTGGACATTGATTCTTCAATCTGTAATTTCCTGTAAATCGAAAAAGGCATTAAATTAACACTTGCACCTAAATCACATAAAGCTTTACCGATGTAATGTTCTCCAATGGTGCATGGAACAGTGAAACTGTCAGGATCTTTCAACTTTGGGGGAAGTTTCCTCTGAATGATAGCGCTGCATTCTTCCGTCAATGCTACTGTCTCGTAATCTCCTAATCTCAATTTTCTTGAAAGAATATCTTTCATGAATTTGACATAACTGGGCATTTCTTCCAACGCTTCTGTAAATAGAATGTTGATATGCATGTTTTTGAAGACCTCCAAGAATCGAGCAAACTAATTGTCCAGTTTGTTTTTCTGGAGACGCTGTGGAAAAGGTGGAGGTAATCTCTCTTGATTTTTTTCCTTTGCTTCTTTTTCCTCCATCTGTGGAACTGATTCTTTTGGAACTTCCTCAATGGATGCCTTGATTCCAACATCTTTATTGATTTCAGTACCGCTTTTCAAGGTAATAGCTTGACATTGCTCATTCCTTCGGTTCCTTGGATTTGGTTCTGTGTTGTTGGGAAGATTTCCTGGCGGTCTGTAACTCTGAGAATTGGCCAGTTGTCTCATTTGATTTTCCAGTGCTTTAATGGAAGCTGAATGGCTTTGATTTAATGCAACTTGGTTTTGAACCATAGCTGCTAAAGCATCATATTTTGCTTCTTGCTTTTTCAATTGGGCCAGCACTTCTGTTATTCCTGGTTCTTTTTCATACTCATAGCCTTTGTTTTGCTGTTGGAATTCGGGTGGTGGATAGTTCTTTTGTCCCAAATTGTTACTCCATGCGAAATTGGGATGATTCCTCCACCATGGGATGTAGGTGTTGGAATATGGATTGTTCCCATGTCTGTTGAAATTGTTGACATAGTTCACCGTCTCTTCTTGTTGGTTTGCTTCTGATTCTGGTGTTCCTCCATATGGTGAACTTGTGGATGCAGCATTAACCTTCATGTTAAGAGTTTCCAGATTTTTACAAATCATATCTAGCTTGGCATTCACTGCAATGTTGGCTCCAACTTCATAAATTCCAGCGATTCGCTGAATCATGCTTCTTTCTGTTGGCCACAAAGAATTATTATTGGCCATTTCTTCAATTAGATCCCAAGCCTGATCTTCTTCTTTTTCCATTAAAGCTCTGTTGAGTTCTAATATAGGTCCCAAAATCATGAAATCAAGCACAAAATTCGCATGAATACACAAAGGAGTAGGGCGGAATTCATACTCACTTTGATGGGTTTTGATGAAATGAAGAATACAAGCCTTCAAGCTCCCTCCATAAGCTCGCCCAAGGCTTCTCCTTTTAATTGACTGCTCGGTTTTGATGGTGGTGGTCTCCTCCATGATCGGCCATTGATGACTCCATGGAAGCTCCAAGCTTCAAGCTCCAAAAATGGATTCCAAGCTCATAAATTCGTTTCCCTATCACCTATGTATAACCCAAGGTGTGTGCTAGCACTTCTTCTTCTTCATTTTGTTCGGTCAAACCAAGAAAAATGGATGAAGAAATCGGTCCAAGACCGTGAGAGGAAGAAGAGCAATTTTTGGCTCCAAAATAGACCAAAAACGTGAATGGTGGAGAGAGAGAGAAAAGGTGTAAAGGTTTGTTTTTATTTAACTTCCAAAATTAATTAAAAACCATTTACAACTTTTCAAATTCAATTTCATAAATTGCTTTTACTTTTCAAAAAAAAAAAAACAAAGTCAAAAAGCAAAAAGCAACTATTGCTTTTCAATCACCTTTCACTATTCACATCAAGTCACTTTAATAAAGTGACAATGTCATCTCACATCACTCAAAGTGACAAGTGATTTGACGATTGATGCGATTAACGATATGACGCTTGATGTGACTTGCGTGCCGCGTTCGAATTCAAAATGCGAATGCGCTCGCAATCACTCTCGGGCACGGGTTCGCTAATTCCAAATTAACGAATTTTCCGTCGCGTCGTAATTAAATGATTACGCCTATCGAAATCACTATTCACGTCGCTAACGAATTAATTCCAAATTAATTCGTTTGCCCGAATTAAAATCCAATTTTAATTTCGCGTCGAAATCCAATTTCGCATAATATATCGAATATATTATTTTATCGATTAATTCCAAATTAATCGTTCTCTCTCTTTAATTAATATTTTATCCCAGATAAAATATCTCCGTAATTAATCCCAGATTAATTTTCTCTCTCTAGAAATTAATCTTCTCTCTTTACTAATTAATCCCAGATTAATCATAGTGCGAGTCATACGTCATCGGTGAATCTTCAGGAAGCGACCCATGAGATTTCCGGATATGTTGGCAGTAAATACGGTCGTCGGACTATCCGAACACGTAAGTACCTCGTACTACGTTTATACCGATTTACAAGACAAAGTTGGCTTCTAGCAAAGCGCCATGCCTACCCAATTCTCCAGAAATATTCTTACAGGAATATATAGATCTGTATCAAGCGTAGTATACCGTAGTATTGCGTATATCATCCCAGTATCGGATAGTCACGTGCTAGGGCTGGGGCTGGATAAGTGTCTGCCCCGTCCGAAGCACATGTCGCATGTCTGGTAACTAGTCTCTATAATCGGATATACATGACCTTGTCATAATATCCCGATGGCCGGCCAGCACTTAAGAGCACTAATACCGTATCCTGCGTGACATCATCTCCATTATGACCGGAGTGATACTTCCGTCTTGACATCACACCCAATACACTACGACTCTCTGATAAACCCAGAAGTGGCGTACGCAGAACCGGTTAAAAGCCCGTACCACCAAGACCAAAGTCTACCGATTATCGCAAGTATTAGCGATGTAAGTCTCAGGTTAAGACTATACACACCTACCTTGATTTCGGACTCCCATAGACACATAGTCATAATACCAATGGGATTCTGAGGGGTCTATCCAGAGCGAAGCTGTTTCCCGTACCATCGGTGAAACACGATCTCCTATCGCACTTGCATAAGTAACTGATACTTATATATGTGAGAACTATGCCGTTGTGCCCTCACAACGCACACAAGTGCAATACTAGCCTATTCCGCATTATCGATGTCCAGTCTCGATAATACTCCGGCTAGGATATTTAATGATTAACCTTCGGGGACTGATACTGTCTCATATCATTCTCAGTCCAGGAACTAATCATAGGGACCTCTCTTCATTATATATCTATGGTGATCTAATCACAAATGATGAGAGGTGCAATTTCCTTGTCACATAGTTAATTTGCTACAACAAACAATGATCTGTGCAAATAGTGACGCTATGGGTCATTTTGTCCAACAATCTCCCACTTGGCACATAGCCAGTCACTCAAGTGTCCTACACCCGAACTATGTACGGTTGGCTCAAACTGCTGAGAAATGCATTCGTCAGCGGATTTGCATGATTATCATCTTGATACGATTTATTCGATCATCACATCGCCACGATATATGATCCGAATGAATCAGATGAGTATCTAAGTATGTATCTGGATCGTTGATGAGACCATTAATTCTTTAGCCTGTGCTGACGCCTAGCTCAGCTGCTAACAGAACTATATCTAATCTAATTAGATTTTTATCGACCCAAATGACTTCTATTGCTGCTTCAGCTGCAGCAACAACCCGCATTTGTTGTTTATTCGGTAACAGTATCTTACTTGGAAGATTTCCAGCTCACTCTACCGTTATTCAAACTATATAGTACCGTTTGCGACTTTTAGTCGTCTTTATCGGTTATAGGAAACTTGCTATAGTGACCCCAGTTACTTCAAGTTCTCCTTCTCCATAGACTAAGACAGCATCCTTAGTTCTCTAAGATACTAACAGATGTTCTTAACATCAATCCAGTGACTATCACTCGGATCGGCCTGTTTGTGAATCCATATGCTCAAAGCGTATGATACACCAGGTCTCGTACATTTTTCAATGTACGGTTTCTAGGAGAGTATTGCGAAAGCCAAGCTTTCGCCGATATTTATTTTATGGGAATATCATTTCCAAGAAATGACGTATTATCATTATTTTATAGGACAACCACTATCAGTGCGCTCCCACTAACCATCTTATTTACACAAGAATCATTATCGTTTTGAATTAAATCATATACCATTATGATTATATCAAAACGATAATTCCAAGAACCTAATGCTTGCTTCAATCCAATCATGGATCGAATAATCTGCATTATCCAAATGGATTTACCGTGGCAATAGGTAAAAAGTTGAATCGTAATCAACACAATGTTGATAACGATACCTTTCCGTTAAAGCCTAGCTTTATACGTTGGTATGTTGTCATCCATGTATGTCTTCCTAGAAGACATATAGTATCAATAGGCACAATGCCTTTGTGGTACATCAACTAGTATCCAAACTGGTTGATATACATGGAATCCATTTCGGATTACATGACACTTTGCCATAATTAGGGAGTTGATACCTTGTATCACTTCCTCATACGTAGTCAGTTAGTATTCCTCAATAAGATTCACATCTTTATGAGGTTAGATCAGAAACCCATACCCCAGGTTGTTTTCTGACTCTTCCGACCTACGCGGTTCTTGTGTATTCGAAGATTAATGGTAATAGTCTCATCCTGGATGAACTATTCATGTTCCATTAAGATTCAGTACCTTGAACAGTATTACTCGATTTCCATCGAGTTATACTATCCTCCCACTTACCACTGCATATCGGTATTCCTTTCAGGAAAACCGTTATGGTGAGCAACAATCTAATTGTTCTCTTGTGAGATGTATAAGTACAATACTTATGGTATCCCTAGGATAACCAACATTTGGCACTTATCCTATTTGGGTTTTAGTTTGGTATCATCCAAACATATGCCTAGCATACCCAAATTATCAGGAATGAGAAACCCGGTTTCTTTCCCGTTCATATCTAATATGATATCTGTCAAACAGATTATTATGGAACCTTATTCAAAATAAGTTCTTGCACTGTTTAAAGCTTATCCGTTGAAGGAAATGGTAGCTCAGAGCGACTCGTGATTAACCTTATTATGTCTAACAAAATTCGGTTAATCCGTTCGGACACACCGTCAAACTGACGTATTCCGGGAGGAGTCCTTATTTGAAAGAATACTATACTCTTTCATAAAAACTAGAAACTTATTGCTTAAGTATTTTCCATTACAGTCTTACCATGACGGTTTAATACTTTAGCCGATCTATTTGTCTATTTCGTGTCGAAACTCTAAAAGTTTCCGATTTGTGTTTCAAAAGAAACACATAACCATACGCGATGCCACATCCGTACAGGTCACGAAATATTCATATCCATATCTAGCCTAGCTAGACATGGGCCCACTTGCTTCATTATGAAGTAGGGCTAACAGATCGGTGGCATTACACTTTTACCAAGTAAATAGTGTTTTAGGCACTTTGCCCAAATAGACTAGATTCGTAGACTTTATTTGAATGGAATCAAATTAGTCCTAGTACCCGCTTTTCAAAAGTGCGGATATACGATTCTTGTTTAGTAGTGTCCTTGACAACTATGCCACAATTAAGTTTCTTAACTGATCAAATCAATTTGAGCTATTTATTTGTCATGTTATATAATTGAGATATCATTTATATTCAAAATATAAATTCTGTTATTCACATCTAATGTGTTTATCTCAATATCATATTTATATAATGAAACATTTAGTGTTCTAGAATATAAAGGTACACCCGCAGCGGGTTATACGCGATATAGAGATAATATTACTAGTCAAACTAGCTACATTATAACAGTTTCTAAATTTAAGTACTAACCCGAAGGTAGTTCCTAAATTCAGATATCTACGGTTAAAACAGCGACTTTCGTCCCGTTTTCAATTCACAGATAACTCTCAATTGAAGTCAGTATCTTGTTCAAAATAGATTCTGAACATCAATATATATATTTTATGTACCACACTAAGTATCTAAAATCCAATTTTAATACTTGCTGTGAACATAATTATGACAAACATAATGGATTAAGCACTTAAGTTATCATTACATGATCTTCCAAAGATTATGCTCTACTATTTGCTTAACTCCAGGCTTAGGCATAATACGTTATTTTATCAAATAAAATAAGTTATTATTTTTCCAGGACCATCCTGAAATTTATTCCCAATTTGAAAAATAAAATCGTTTAAATACATTTTCACCCAGGATTATGTCTTAAACATTAATCTTTTCATTTTTATATCTTGATTCTAATAGTCCAACTATATAATCAACGATTTCTGGTACTATTTATTATAATGATTATAATAGTCCAACTATATAATCAAATATAATTTAAATTAATTAACCTCAATTACATTGATTACTATAATCCAATTATAAAATCAACTGTAAATCGAAATTAATTAATTCAAATATATTGATTAATATAATCCAATTATATATAATTCAAATATAATACAGTCCAACTGTTTATAAAAACAACAATTAAATATTAGTCCTACTAATATTTAATCTAACGACGAAATAATTTGAATGAGCGCGTATGGCGAGTAATTGAATGAGTATTGCAAATTCAATTCTTGCCTCCCACTATTTTTCAGCGAGCCTCTAACCCTCTGTCGAGTACTCGGGAACCGTGTTTCCTAGTGGGCTAGGATCCCGTTAAATATCACACAATCTTGACTTTGGCCAACAAATTGTATGATAATTAACTAGGTAGATCTCTCTCAATTGGATCCCATCCAATTCCTAGATCCAGTAGGCGGATATTCAAATCCTAAACATATATCTTATATATGCCAATACATCCAATGTATTACCTAACCTTTTTCCTCTGAATCAACTAAGCCTTGGCTTTGGCACAACAAACCTAGTGATCCCAGTCAAGCGCGACCCATTGACCATGGAAAGCTTCGTAATCAATGTCGATGGACAAGAAGTGGTCTTGACTTTGGCCAACAAACCACAACTTGGACAAGACACCGATATGGAACAAAGCTCTCGTGATTCAAACACATCTTCGACGGACAAAGGGCTTGACTTTGGCCAACAACCCAATGCCAATCTCGGATCTTGAGTAAGAATCACTCAATGGAAGGAAAAACACTTGATATTGAGCGAGGGTTTTTCGCGTGCAAATTGGCTACCAATTTATTATCTTTATTAAGGTCTCATCATCATACACCCTTAAACATGCATTCTAAACACATAATAAAGCGCATATGAAATAAAATAATAATGATATGCGGATGGATTTTACATTGATCCTAGATCAAATCTCTCATTTTCTCTCTCCAAAGCTAGCACATGTATTTACTTCTACCTGTTATACTACACTTCTAAAGAAACCTCATTTACATTGAAGGGAATAGGTGAGAAGCGAATACAAAGAAATAAGAGATAAGGCTGGACTCGCAGGTCCAATTAATAAATCAAATTTATTACAATTTCCAAAATTGTCCCACCCGACTAATATCCATCCGATATACATTATTCATGCATGGCAACCATGTATTCATACAAGCATGTTATCAATCAATCAAATCCAATTAATTAATCTGATAATTAGTGATCATCCAATGTTCAAACAACGATTTGATTTTTACTCGAGTCAAACTCGTTTTGCGAATAAGTACTCAAAGTACGAATTCTTGAATTAAATTAAACTATATATTAAATCCAATTTAATACGCATTTAATTCTAATTACTATTTAATTCCAAATTAAATATTACACTTTTATTAACGAACCTTTACGACTTAAATTCCAAATTTAATCGCAACGGGTCTCAAAGCCCGATTAACATCTAATGTTTATTTAATTAAAGTCCAATGGGCTTTTAATTAATTTCTATAAGGCGCAGACTTTTGGTCAACTCGGGTCAAACCGAACAACCAAAATCCAATCCGGGAGTTACCCCATAAGCCTTTAAATTAATTTTGGCCCATTAGGCCCAATTAAATAATTAAGGTCCATTAAGTCATAATTGGACCTTTTGGATTCGATTTTGGGCCTAATTGGATCCAACCAATTTTGCCTAAACCCAACTTTGTTACAACAAAGCCCAAAAGCCCAATTACAACCTAACAAGGCCCAATTTCCAAAATCAAGCCCAATTAATTAACTTATAAAATTCCAAATTTCACAATTAATTAACCTAAGTGTAATACACAATCAATTACCCAATTAACATTTCTAAAACATCAATTAGCCTAATTAATCATGCACTTTAATTATCAAATAGTGTCCAACACAATTCAATAAAATCAAACCCAATTTACATGCTTTCAAGTTCGGCAATTAGGGGTTTTTCAATTTGATTCGTTTCAATCCAATTGAATCCACAATCATAATTTACCAAATCAATTCAACTCATCCAATGAATCAAACAACAAAATCACAATGAATTTCATGTCCAATTGTATTCGGCCAACCCACTTTATAAAGGGAAAATTGTTCCAAATCAAAATTCAATTAAATTGAACTTCAAAACAACATTACTCATTGTTTTTAGTCATCCAATGATCAAACAACAAAATCACCAAGAATTTAGGGTCTTTAATTTCGGCCAACATAAGCAATTTGGGGAAATTTGTTCCAACACAATTTCAACAAAATTGATCCAATCAATCTTAAATTAAACATACTTTAAGCATTCTCATTCATCCAATTTCACAAAATATGCTCAAAATCAAGTTTACCCAAATTTGTCATGCCCAAAATTTAGGGAAAATTGAATCCAATCCAATTTCATGAAATTGATCATACACAACTTCAATTCAACCTCATTCAAGCATACTATACTAAACAATTTAATCAATTGACGCTCAAATTGAGTTTACCCAATTTTGTCAACTTTGCCTACACAAAAAATTGGGGAAATTTGTTCCAAACACAATTCTATCAAATTGATCTCATCAATCATTAATTCCACTCATTTAAGCATACAATAACAAACAATTTCATCAACATGCCCAAATTCGTTTTACACAATTTAACCCTAACTTTTCATGCTTGATAATAGCTCAAGATACCATTGTTGAGTTCTAATATAGGTCCCCAAAAACATGAATCAAGCAACAAAATTCGCATGAATACACAAAGGAGTAAGGGCGGAATTCATACTCACATTGATGGGTTTTGATGAAATGAAGAATACAAGCCTTCAAGCTCCCTCCATAAGCTCGCCCAAGGCTTCTCCTTTTAATTGACTGCTCGGTTTTGATGGTGGTGGTCTCCTCCATGATCGGCCATTGATGACTCCATGGAAGCTCCAAGCTTCAAGCTCCAAAAATGGATTCCAAGCTCATAAATTTGTTTCCCTATCACCTATGTATAACCCAAGGTGTGTGCTAGCACTTCTTCTTCTTCATTTTGTTCGGTCAAACCAAGAAAAGGGATGAAGAAATCGGTCCAAGACCGTGAGAGGAAGAAGAGCAATTTTTGGCTCCAAAATAGACCAAAAACGTGAATGGTGGAGAGAGAGAGAAAATGTGTAATAGGTTTGTTTTTATTTAACTTCCAAAATTAATTAAAAACCATTTACAACTTTTCAAATTCAATTTAAAAAATTGCTTTTACTTTTCAAAAAAAAAAAGCAAAAGTCAAAAAGCAAAAAGCAACTATTGCTTTTCAATCACCTTTCACTATTCACATCAAGTCACTTTAATAAAGTGACAACATGTCATCTCACATCACTCAAAGTGACAAGTGATTTGACGATTGATGCGATTAACGATATGACGCTTGATGTGACTTGCGTGCCGCGTTCGAATTCAAAATGCGAATGCGCTCGCAATCACTCTCGGGCTCGGGTTCGCTAATTCCAAATTAACGAATTTTCCGTCGCGTCGTAATTAAATGATTACGCCTAGTGAAATCACTATTCACGTCGCTAACGAATTAATTCCAAATTAATTCGTTGCCCGAATTAAAATCCAATTTTAATTTCGCGTCGAAATCCAATTTCGCATAATATATCGAATATATTATTTTATCGATTAATTCCAATTAATCGTTTTCTCTCTTAATTAATATTTTATCCAGATAAAATATCTCCGTAATTAATCCCAGATTAATTTTCTCTCTCTAGAAATTAATCTTCTCTCTTTACTAATTAATCCCAGATTAATCATAGTGCGAGTCATACGTCATCGGTGAATCTTCAGGAAGCGACCTATGAGATCTCCAGATATGTTGGCAGTAAATACGGTCGTTGGACTATCCGAACACGTAAGTACCTCGTACTACGTTTATACCAATTTACAAGACAAGGTTGGCTTCTAGCAAAGCGCCATGCCTACCCAATTCTCCAGAAATATTCTTACAGGAATATATAGATCTGTATCAAGCGTAGTATACCGTAGTATTGCGTATATCATCCCAGAATCGGATAGTCACGTGCTAGGGCTGGGGCTGGATAAGTGTCTGCCCCGTCCGAAGCACATGTCGCATGTCTGGTAACTAGTCTCTATAATCGGATATACATGACCTTGTCATAATATCCCGATGGCCGGCCAGCACTTAAGAGCACTAATACCGTATCCTGCGTGACATCATCTCCACTATGACCGGAGTGATACTTCTGTCTTGACATCACACCCAATACACTACGACTCTCTGATAACCCAGAAGTGGCGTACGCAGAACCGGTTAAAGCCCCGTACCACCAAGACCAAAGTCTACCGATTATCGCAAGTATTAGCGATGTAAGTCTCAGGTTAAGACTATACACACCTACCTTGATTTCGGCCTCCCATAGACACATAGTCATAATACCAATGGGATTCCGAAGGTCTATCCAGAGTGAAGCTGTTTCCCGTACCATCGGTGAAACACGACCTCCTATCGCACTTGCATAAGTATCCGATACTTTATATATGAGAACTATGCCGTTGTACCCTCACAACGCACACAAGTGCAATACTAGCCTATTCCGCATTATCGATGTCCAGTCTCGATAATACTCCGGCTAGGGATATTTAATGATTAAACCTTCAGGGACTGATACTGTCTCATATCATTCTCAGTCCAGGAACTAATCATAGGGACCTCTCTTCATTTATATATATATGGTGATCTAATCACAAATGATGAGAGTGTAATTTCCTTGTCACATAGTTAATTTGCTACAACAACACAATGATCTGTGCAAATAGTGACGCTATGGGTCATTTTGTCCAACAAGCTCCTCCAGCAGCAGCATCAATTGTGGTTCACATTATTCCAGAAAGTCCATTATAGAAGGTTTGGACTTGTAGCCACTTTGCAATCTCATGGTGAGGACATTTTCTGAGCAAATCCTTGTACCTTTCCCAAGCTTCGCAAAGGGATTCTGAGTCATGTTGCATAAAGGATGTGATGTCATTCCTCAGCTTTGCAGTTCTGGTTGGTGGAAAGTACTTTGCAAGGAATTTGGTTGCTAGAGTGTTCGAACTTGTGATGGAACCTACTGGTAGTGAATGCAGCCAAGCTTTAGCTCTGTCTTTCAATGAATATGGAAAAACTCACAATCTCATTGCTTCTTCAGTCGCTCGATTGTAATTGAAAGTGCCGTAAACTTCCAGGAAGTTGATGATATGGGCATTAGGATCTTCAGTTGCATTCCCCCCAAACTGAACTAACTGCTGTATCCTCTGAATGCATGTTTTGATGTCACACGCATTTGCTGGTAAGGGAGGAAGTACAATACAGGAAATGAAACAGTCAACCACCAGAATGGTTCTGTCTCGAATGGGAATTGGTGGTGAAACTTCTAAAGATTCAATTTCCATGTTGATTAGTGCTTCTTGGCCTTCTCGTCTTTCCCTTCTCAACTGTCTGATGGTTCTTTCAATCTCTGGGTCAAGCGGTCGGATTTCAAAGCTTTTGGTTTGTCTCATATAGTATTTGAGAACCTGAAACATAAGAAAACAAAAACAATAAGTAAAAAGAAATTAGATACAAGTAACGTATCCAACCCAAAACTAATAGTAAAAGATAAATAAGTCCCCGGAAATGGTGCCAAAAACTTGACCGGCGTAATCACACGTGTATAACGCAAGCGCACGTATCGTTCAAGTAGTATAAAAATTATTGATCCCACGAGGACTTAATACCTAAGCTATTAATTTATGAAGCCAAATTTTTACAAGTATCTAATAGATTGTTTGTTTGATTGGATGGTGAATTTAAACTTAAAACAAGTAAATAAAATATTACGAAAGTGAATTAAAGGAAAATTCAATATTATAAAACTATCTAGGGTTGTGAATACTTCCAATATCTTTTAAAGATGAAGTAGTTATTTCATGTTTGTGTAATATATTGGTTTACTAACCTGGAACACGAAATTATGCACAAGCCTCTGTCGATGGACAGATGCAAATACCCAATGTAACCCAATTAATCATATGTCTATGTCAATCAAGTTACCTGAATTCATTAAGATTAAGTTCTAATTGTGGCTACCCCCGCCCGACAGGTATATGTCTATCCTGTAAGGAAATCTATTAAAGGGTTATCTATCCTCAAGGAAGATCGTGTGCTATTAAGTATAAGGCTGAAACCTAAAATTCATTTGTCAAGTTTATTTTAAATTTACCAGATCAATCTTATTAATGGCCAGTTAACAAGAAACATTAAGCTTAAGACTTAATAAATAAAACTTTATATTACCCAAACTATAAAATAACCTTTTATAAAATAGTGATATTGGAATTCATCACAACCCCAGATAACAGACTTAGTTACGACACATATCTAAAGCTAATAAACGCTTAAATAAAATAAAAGACATAAAGTAAATACTGAAAATTAAATAAAGTAAATGCTGGAAAGTAAATGATGGAAATTAAAAATGTAAAAGTACAATAAAAGAAAATGCTGGGGTTAGAGGATCCACTTTTAATATTTCAAAATTAGAAATCTCCTTTATTGTCAATGTTTACCGATTAATTAATTATATTTAACCAGACCATAAAGATGGTAATTCCATTTGTCTCAATTAAATCCAACCGACCATATAGGCGGTAACAACGTTATTACCTAAACCGACCATATAGGCGGAAACTAAGTCTGAAATATAAAACGGACCATATAGGCGGTAAATAAGGTTGTCACTTAAACCGACCATATAGGTGGTAACTAATTAATCCAAATTTTAATTAAAATAAGGGAGATTAATCTAATTTATTATATTAAAAGTCTCACCTTTTCACCCCAGCAGAATGAGATTACTTGCTCATGCTGTAAATGAAAACACACAAAATGTTATTAACTAAATAAAAAGAAAATACAAGAAAACTTAAATAAACATAAAAAGACACTTTCCTTTATGTTTTCATGGAGAAATTCCTCCAAAGAAAGCCTGAAAAATTTACAACGTTTAGCTTGGTATTTATATGCAAATCTAAAGGCTTCCACCAATTTCTCCACCAAACATGGCATCAAACATGGCACCAAACATGGCACCAAATCCTCCACCAAATATGCAACCATGTTTGGTGGAAGTTTGACAATTTTTATTTTTTTATTTATTATTTGTTTTATTTTGAAAATAAATTTAATAATTACATATAACACACTTCCGAATGTGTTATCAATTTCGGTCATGGAAACTTCAGAATTCGAAATTATTTTGAACATCAAAGTTGTAGATCTTTGGGTCTTCCTTAATGTGGAACTTGAATCACCTCAATCCAATATCGGAGTAAAACGGTATGGCCAAAATACGACAATTGCGCAAAGTTGGAATTTTCAAAATTGTACTTCGTTAGAACGCCATTTCAAGTTTCAAATCTCTAAAATCAAAATGTCAAGTCCAGTTTTTGCCCTTATTTGTTCCACATTTCATCCTAAATGATTCCATTGATTCCCAATTTTATTTTATCTGTAATATAAACTAAAACACATCAGAAAGTTCATCAAACTCGAGAAACTAAACAAAATATTAGGTAAAAGGGGCGGTAAATATTGATATATTTTCCTCTCATCAGAGGTATTACACATGTTTGAGCATTCAATCATTTTTCAGCCATGTTTTACAACTCATAATAGGTTTATAGTTTTCAAGTCACATTCAGTTTTCAACTTCATGAATAGTTCACGTCACCGTCACGGTCAAGGTCTAGGTCATGACATATTTTATATTTTATGCTGCATTAATGTTATTATGTTTCAGTGTTCAACCTGTTGGGAAGCGGTCGTGAGTGCGCAGCGGAAAATTAAAAATTATGATGCCGCTATCCTTTTGCCCAAGACCCATTTGTTTTTATTATTCTACAAGTCTAGGCATGTTACTATATATTCTAAGCATAAAAATTCATAAAACATGCAAAGAACATAAACTTAAACATGCTAACTATCATAAGAACTCTAATTAAAAATAAAGAAAGAAAAAGACTTACTTGAACCGAAGACTCTTCCAGTCCTCCCTCCAATCTACAAGCTTTTCTCGAACTCAGCAAGCTCTTCCACGTTCCAAAGAGCCACCCAAGTGTGTGGCCTCCAAAGGTGCACACACCAAAGCCAAAACTCAACGGCAAGACTACACCTTGAGTGCACGGGTATTTTGCCATTGGTGCTAGCCTAGGCAAATACCTTAAAAATTTTAACTTGAGATTCCTCTAGTCAATTAGACTTAAGGATCCTCAAAATCAGTGGCTTACTCTTAAACTTTAGAGTTGCTCACTTATATAAACCCAAGATATGAAAGTTTTTAGTGTAAAAATTTGTAAAGAATCCTTTGGGTTTATATAGGTGCTCCAAAGACAACAAAATTAATTAAGAATCTGATGTGGGATAAATGCTAATTCAATCTTAGCCATTGGATCTTAATATAGTGGTTTAATGAGATTATAAAACCCTAATAAGAGTTTGGGCCGAATTATAATTCAAAACAAATAATAAAAAAATAAAATAAAACGCAGACTTTGATCTACACATAAGATTGTAAATACCTCAAGTCTAAGGACTAGTCATACAATCGATACATGAAAGTTCTCACAGACACATGGGATAAACACTCCATGTGAAAACTTTCGGCGGTCAGTTCGATGGACACGAGCAACTCATGCATCCATGTGATACACCAAGCAGACGGATCTCCGCTAGTAGCCTATGAGATCAGCTACCCCACTTAAGGGCGGATCATATCATCATGCTAGTCTCTCTGCTTTTTGAACGCCCAGATTATTCTCAAAACTATGACTAGGAACGTTTGAGAGTAATGATTCTCATAAGGCGTGGAAGCCATCATCTTATTACTCCAAGGGATTTATTACAGTGTTTGATGATTCATATTATTTATGTAAGACACGTATAATAAAGATTTACATTTTATTAATTAATGAAAATATTGCAAATACATGTACATATAGCCCATCCACAAGTTGGGTATAGGGCATATCCCTAACACAACCATATTACAGGTTCTCATATCACAGTACAGTTATGCATATAGTAGATGATTTTAGTTATGCTTCATGATTCAGGTTTGTCGTAGCTCACCTATTTATTTACGTATATGGCAATGCGATACTTTATGTTCTTACATTCACTCACTAAGTCGTTCTTTCTACTTATTCTTTTCAGTTTCAAGTTTTTAGACATTTAAGGTAATCATGCGAATGACGATCTTGAAGGACGATTGAAACCAGCTGCTGCACTCATTAGGGTAGTTGTCATGGTCTACACGTGTTAGGATATCCAGTTAAGCCATCTGGTCATAGTTTATGAATATATAATTCATGTTATATTTAATGTGCAGCAGTTAGTTCATGTGTAATTTAGTTTCAGAAATGTATGTTTTCAGTAAGTATGTATGTATGTGACATGCATGCATAATAATAGGACTGTTAGGTTTAGTTCATGATTAGCCATGATTAGATAAGCAAGTTAGGCCATATTAGTTTAGTTTAAGATTTGCATGTTACAACCGATTCATGAATAGTATAATGTAACACCACAGTTACTACGACATGATATCAACGCGTATTTTTTTATGTTCATGATGTATTATTTAACATAAAATCATGCATGAATGTGTTTCTGATGATGAAAATATTTTTCGGAGTCCGGCGAAATTATTGTGATATTTTATAGCGTACCACAAATGTACGGTTGTAGGCACTGTATTTTTACATATAAGTCTCATTGATGAGCCTGATATGGAGGCACTACCCGACAAGTTGCGGAAGTCGCGGGAAACGGACGTCGGAAGGGAAAATTCAGAAATCAATACCTTGTTGGACTTAATTCATTTGCTTAGCTTCGGGTTCGCTCGTTGGATCTCTGTTTTAAAATTCATCCTTGGCCTAAAACAAGCCCACACACCACCAACCACACTCCCAAGCCCACCAAAGGACCACCAACCACACGCCCAAGCCCATCAAATCCCCTCCAAAAATATCCAACACATTAAACACATGTTAAAATCTAAATAAATCACCTTTCTAATTAAAACAAATCACATGCCTAAACTAAATAAATCAAATCAAATCAAATCCCATAAATCCCTTTCCTAAACTAAAACAAATCACATTCCTAATTCAATGGATCTTTTCCTTATAAAACATTAATTGAAAGATATTCCCCATTATTACGCAATCTTTGTTTCCTACCCATACAAGGTAAACCCTAGCCCCTATTATAAAAAGACACCCAAAGCCAAACCCTTGGACACTAGAGCTCATTCCCACAATAATACAACAAAAACGGCCTCTTCTTCCTCTCTCTTTCATGGCATCACTAACCAACTAAGACAAAGAACCCTTCAAGCACCCTCTTCATTCACTGCCAATAATCATCGACCATTATTCAAACAGCAACCCATTCACACAATGCACAAATCGAAACCCTAGATACACACACTAACCACTCTCTCTCCCTACCCCACTCGGCACCCTCACAAAAATAAACCTTAAAACTCTCGGCCACAAACCTAAATCCACACAGATCTCTCACGCCACTTCTCACCAGCCACGTTTCTCCTCTCTTCATCCAGCGCAAGCAACAAAAGACCTTCAACTGTGAACACACAAGCCAATAACCCTAGACGTACTAACCACTCTCTAATATAAGAAAATAAGACACGTACAGCCCACCCACTCTCTACACACTGTCAACTCATGCAAAAACACATACCCCACTCAACTTAACCTAACAAACAAAGCAGCCAAGTCACGCCACTACCCTTAAGTCACTCATGGCACTTCATATATCCCTTCAGCAACCACGCTTCATGATCCTAACGTACAGCTCTCCCCTACACATTAACGTAAAACCCTAAGCCCTCGATCAACCCCTTCATTGACCAACGCATACAAGCAATCAGTAGCCTTTCACCGAGAGCCACTAGCCCCAAACTGCCCTCAAATTACGGTATAAACTGCCTGTAAAACTGCACCCCAATTACCGCAGAAACAGTCCCTAAAAAAACCTCATGCATCACCACAAAAAACCGCAACAAAAACAGTCCCAAAACCACACAAAATAGTCATTTGAAACTGCCCAAAACCGTGAATAGTAACCAAAAACAATGACCAAAAAACTGCAGTAAAAACAAAGAAAACAGCAGCCCAAAACAGCGAGGCGACGAAGAAAACATTGAATCAGTGAACCGAAGGAGTTGCGGAGCATTAACCCTTCCGACGGCCACGTAGCGCACTTCCAAGAGGCAACTTAAAAGATAAGACCTGAGGGCACTCTTTTTACTTATTCTCGTTCAATTTTTTTATTATTTATTAGTATTTCTTGGCATGAGTATTGTTGGTTCATGTATGTTGTGGCCATTGGATGAATGACTTTGTGTTATCTCTTGCGGTGTATCGGATGGAAACCCATATGTAAATTCCGTAGCCGAATCTGAATGGATGGTAATACGGTCTAAACTTGGGATACAATTCCACGTACTACTTGAGAAACGCACATATGTCGTTTTGTCTAATCTTGTGTTTATCCATTGTTTATTAGAAATATCACGTTATTTCCATGCATGATTTAGTTATCTCTTTCGCATTAGGCACTTAATGATATCTCTTCAATGTTTATGCTTAGACAATTATTTATTTATATTTCCGCATTTTTCAATTTAATGTGTTCATGAGATTGTGTGCCTACCGTTATTTCAACTTACTTTTATGCATGCAAACTTAGATATAGGTTGTATGTAAACTTAGATATAGGTTGTATGCAAACTTAGATGTAGGATATTCTTGCATATGTATGTTGCGTAGACTTGGTTATATTATCGCATAAATCCGTTCATTACAAGTGGCATAAGTAAGGGAACATTCCGAACCCAACGGTTTAAGGACTTCCCTTGCGATGGGTGAGTGCGGCCTTAAATCATTTCCCAGTTCACGCTGGGTGGCGACTCCTTTATTTCTCCGGTTTAGTCCCCCGCGGGCTACTCCATACTCCCGACTAGGCCGCGAGCCTGGAACAGCGTCGCCGATTTATGTGTCCTACAATGGTGTCAAGTTTTAGTATAAATGAGTTTAGAGTGTCGAACCCATAGGGATTGCGTTAACTCGCACTAAGTACTACAATTGATAATCCTAACTTTATTTAGACAATAATTAACAAAGATTTATTTAAATAAATAAAATATAAAAATAATGAAATAGGAGGAACTGATACGATAGAGATTCTAGATCCGGATTTCACCAAACCGTCGCCTATGTATTTGTCATGCCAATTAATCATTGTTCAGTTATATTTTTTATAAGTCAAGACTCTGAAAATATCCACTCCCTCTCTCGAGTGCCAAGTGAAAATATCATTAACTACAGACTTTGATATCTCTATAAAAATCTAGTAGTTAACAACTCATTACGCTTTGTGATTCTATGTTAACGACTTCAAAGAAACTACAGATTCTCTCGAACTCTATAAAATCCTAGGTCATATTCTCTAGATCCATTCAAAATTCCCTCTCTCGAGTGATAGATTTCAAACATGTATCATCATATTTGTGGCCAACAAACACAAAGCATTAAAATCAAAAGAATATAAATAAATTAATAAAACTTCATAACAAAATTGACAATTAAAATAAATGTTCAAGCATCAGTTACATCATTCTCCAGAATTAAGGAGTTTAGTTCATGATAATAGATAAAAACAATAAGAACAATGTCATGAATCTAATGGAAATCATTAGAGTCCTAAGAAAGAAATAAGATGACAAAACCCGAATTGAATCTCTTCTTCTTTGGACGTCACCGCCTTCGTCTCCTCTTGTTGCTCTTCAATCTTCCTCCTTGGATCTCTAAAAAAATGTGTTTCGGTGTTTTGTGTTGTGTATTAGCCTCCCCCTTAGTCTTGGATGGACTAATGTATTTATAGTAAAGCCTTGGAGTCATTGGGTATCTTAAAAATCCTAACTTTATATTTCTGTAAAGCGTGTCTCTCCCGCAGCGTCACGGCACCTGGGCAATTGGCGCCGTGGTGCCAGAGCTTCGGGATTTAGTATGATGCGTGGTTTGCATGAGGGCACCACGGCGTCAGGACTTGGGTGCCGCGGTGCCAAACCTTCGGCCATTTGGCTGGAGCTCGTATCTGCTTGCTGGCGCCGTGGCGCCTGAACTTGGGCGCCACGGCGCCAGTGATAATTCCTTCACTAATAATGTGTTTCGTGTTCTATGCTCCCATGCGCGTCTGATGCTTCCGAAAGTTCCCAAAACACTCGTATTTACTCAATTATTAATGTTTTAATGCTTCCTACAAATAAGACATAAAATAAACTAAAAGTACATTAAATGACTCGAAACATAACAAAATAATAAGTTAAGAATGCCATAATAAGTGGGTATAAACCACACTTATCAAACACTCCCAAACTTAAGGTTTTGCTAGTCTCAAGCAAAAGATAAAATAAAAACTAAATTCACATAATCAAATAAAAATAACTAAATTAACTAAGCCACTTTCGTAGGGGTCACGATTGCATTTAGCATATGCAACAAGCCTTTAAACCCCTAGGTGGCCCTAGTGGACGAGTTATAGTCTCGTGAGGACTTACAGTGACGACACCCACAAACATCATTCACACACATGCAATCATGCGAAAATATAATAATAGCAAACAAAATAGTCTTGATAGTTATGCATAATATTGTCCTCAAAGAAAGCTTATAAATGAAATTAGAGAACCTTCAAAGTACGCAATTGCGACTCAAATCTAAGTTCCTGAATAATTCATCTAAGATACACTCATTGTGTGTGTGTGTAAAGGTTCATTCATAACTCGATTCCTAAGTAAGCCAACTTAATGATTTTGTTTAAAAATTGAGATCGATGGGTCAAACCAACCTAGATTTCTCAAGTATGCTCTGTAATTGCTTTATTTTGTGCTCAGCATGGTATGATTTTTCTTTTCTTTTTCTTGTCTCTTTTTGCACTTTCTTTTCTTTTTTGAACTTTTTCTTTTCTTTTTTTTCAACTCATCTACCCTTTAAGGTAGCATTTCTCCTCATGGTGGTCCTAATACTCGCCCATGGGTAGCTTCACGCTTATCGGTTATAGGTGGTTTATTTTCTTTCTTTAGAGACTTTTTTTCTTTTATTTCTATATATACCATACATCATAACACTAGCAAATCAAGATAGATATCTAAGCAAACGGTCATTCATCGACATGCAATTTCTTCAACTAGTCACTTTGTTAACTACTTAAGTTCATACTGCTAAAAACATGTTATTAAGTGCTTACGAGTCTAACATATATCGACTACTCAAGGCATCAGATAAAAGTAAATTGGGCACTTATCATTTCTAAAATTTCACTCATAAACAAACAAAATTCATCATAGGATTTATGATTTACTATCAAAGACTAAAAACAAGAAATTTATATATATAACAAGTAAACAACATACACACACCCCCAAACTTAAAACTTGCATTGTCCTCAATGTAAGATAAAAATAAAGAACAAGAGTGAGGAACAACACTACCGTGCATGGAGTTGATCAGGCTCCTGCTGGTCAGAATTTGGTTGCGCCGGCATTGTGTGTTTCGTGCTACCTGCATAAATAGCATGCAAAATGCATAAATAAACAATAGCACACAATAACAATCAAAATTAAAAATAAAATAAAAACTAATAAATGCAATGGTTGCCTCCCCGGTAGCGCTAAGTTTAACGTCTTCAGCCAGACGCAACCACCCAAATGGTGGTCATGGTAGCTTCTTCTTTTGTATCCACAAGCTGCTTTGACATGAAACAGGTAGCCTGGAGGCTGTGGTAGTTTATCCAAATACCCTTTACTGCTGTTTGGTCATTGAGGAAATAATCTGCCCACACTGTGTTTCTAAGGACTTCATTGTTGCCCCGATATTTTCCATGTGTGTCTCAATATTGTCTAGCCTTGACTCATTCTTCTCAAACCTCGCTGACATATTATCAACAAACATGCTCATGAAATCTTCTAAGGAAGACTTATGTTCAGATTTTTGATAGTCAAAGCCCGATGAAAGTTACAAGGCATTCTCTGTATTAGTATATGACAAGTTTGGATGATAGCGATTAGGCACATGATTTCCTCTATAGTTGTTGAAGTTCCGATTGTTCACATATTGGACTTGTTCAAAGTTCGGGTTTCCTTCCAATAACATCATATTTGTAGCTGCCGCTGATTCAATAGATGGTACTCATGGATTTTTCAAGGCTGCTACTTGAGTAGATAAGGTGGAAATCTGAGCTGTAAGTTCCATAAGAGGGTCCACTTCATATATTCCAGCCACTTTGGTCACCGTAGCACGTTCACTTGGCCATTGAAAATGGTTAATGGCCATTTCTTCTAAGAGATTGTAGGCGTCCTCAGCTGATTTCTTGAATAGAGCTCCTCCAGCTGCTGCATCAACCACAGTCTTATTCGAACCATTCAGCCCATTATAGAACAACTGAATCTGGACCTAGTCTGCATAATCATGTTTTGGGCATCTTCGTAGTAGATCATTAAAGCGCTCCCATGCATCATATAGAGTCTCAGTCTCCAGTTGTTTAAATATACTAATTTCTGCCCTCAGCTGAGCTGATTTAGCTGGTGGAAAGAACCTCTCAAGAAATTTTATGGCCATATCTTGCCATGTCATGATAATCCCCGTTTGTATTGATTGAAGCCAATCCCACGCTTTATCCCGTAAAGAGAATGAGAATAAGCGTAGCATGATGGCCTCTTTACTCATGCCATTCATCTTTATATTATCTGCGATCTCCAGGAACATCCTTAAGTGCAAGCTGGGATCTTCTACAGCTGAACCCCCAAACTGATTCCTTTGTACCATGTTGATCAATGTAGGTTTTAGCTCGAAATAATTTGCGTTGATTGGTTGATGGGCAATCTCAGAATAGGTATCATCGATGATTGGCTTGAAGTGATCTCTGATTTCCACCTGACGTGGGTTGTTTTCTCTGTTTTCAGCTGCCATTGCTTCTTGTTCAATTTTCCTTTCTTTTCTTAGTCTCCTCGCTGTTCTTTCTATTTCAGGATCAAACAGGAGCGAGTCGAGACTTGTGGAATTTCGCATTCACTGAAGAACCAAAAGAAAAAGAAAAAAAATCAATAAACCAAATAAAAACAAAATAAATAAACTAAAAATAAAATATAAAAATCTAAATTAAAGCTAAGATTACTTGGTAGTAATATTAATGTGAATTAAACAAACAATCTCCGGCAACGGCGCCAAAAACTTGTTGTGATATTTTATAGCGTACCGCAAGTGTACGATGTCAAGTTTTAGTATAAATGAGTTTAAAGTGTCGAACCCACATGGATTACATTAACTCACACTAAGTACTACAATTGATAATCCTAAATTTATTTAGAAGATAATTGACAAAGATTTATTTAAATAAATAAATATAAAAATAATAAAATATGAGTAACTAATACGATAGAGATTCTAGATCCTGATTTCACCTAACTATCGCCTGCGTATTTGTCATGTCAACTAATCCTTGTTCAGTTATATTATTTATAAGTCAAGACTCTGAAAATATCCACTCCCTCTCTCGAGTGCCAAGTGAAAATATCATTAACTACAGACTTTGATATCTCTATAAAAATCTAGTAGTTAACAACTCATTACGCTTTATGATTCTATGTTAACGAATTCAAAGAAACTACAGATTCTCTCGAACTCTATAAAATCCTAGGTCATATTCTCTAGATCCATTCAAAATCCCCTCTCTCGAGTGATAGATTTCAAACATGTATCATCATATTTGTGGCCAGCAAACACAAAGCATTAAACTCAAAAGAATAAAAATAAATTAATAAAACTTCATAACAAAATTGACAATTAAAACAAAGGTTCAAGCATCAGTTACATCATTCTCCAGAATTAAGGAGTTTAGTTCATGACAATAGATAAAAACAATAAGAACAAGGTCATGAATCTAATGGAAATCATTAGAGTTCTAAGAAAGAAATAAGATGACAAAACCCGAATTGAATCTCTTCTTCTTCGGACTTCACCGCCTTCGTCTCATCTGGTTGCTCTTCAATCCTCCTCCTTGGATCTATAAAAATATGTGTTTCTGTGTTTTGTGTTGTGTATTAGCCCCCCCCTTTAGTCTTGGATGGACTAATGTATTTATAGTAAAGCCTTGGAGTCATTGGGTATCTTAAAAACCCTAACTTTGTGTTTCTGGAACGCATGTCTCTCCCACAGTGCCGCGGCGCCTGGTCAATTGGCGTCGCGGCGCCAGAGCTTTGGGATTTAGTATGACGCGTGATTTGCATGAGGGCGTCATGGCATTAGGACTTGGGCGCTGCGGCGCCAAACCTTCGGCCTTTTGGCTGGAGCTCGTATCTGCTTGCTTGCGCTGTGGCGCCTGAACTTGGGTGCCGTGGCGCCAGTGATAATTCCTTCACTGATAATGTGTTTCGCGTTCTATGCTCCCGTGCGCGTCCGATGCTTCTGAAAGTTCCCAAAACACTCGTATTTACTCCATTATTGATGTTTTAATGCTTCCTATAAATAAGACATAAAAGAAACTAAAAGTACATTAAATGACTCGAAATATAACAAAATAATAAGTTAAGAATGCCATAATAAGTGGGTATAAACCACACTTATCGGAAATCTTTGCTATTACGGCGCATATTTGATTTTTCAGTTACTTTTGATTAGCCTTCGATATTTTAGCCGTAACTTAGGTTACCGATGCCTGATTTCAGTAATCCTTATATGGCCGAAAAGATAAGACAAAAGTCTACAACTTTCAAATTGAACATATTTCCAAAGATGGAATAGAATCTAGTAAAATTAATATTTTCTCACTATTACTTTTCAATACGATTTTTGTCTCATATTTTGAAATGTGACAATTGTGAATTATTATTTAATATTAAAATCCTATCACATATTATTTAAACTGCCCCTGTAAACCATCTTCTCCCACCCTCTCATTCATGACATTTTTAGAAAAGTTTACAGATAAATTTTGCTCTCTCTTCTCACAATTTCAAGCAAGTTTCAAGGGGAATTTTGGGCTTCTTCAAGCTCTATCTAAGCAAAGTAAGTCTCTTATTTTAGTCCTTTATTTTTTTTTGAAATCCCTATAAGAAATTCTCTTTATATATATATATGAGAGATATGTCTCTTAGAAGTTTCTTATGGGAAAGGCACAAAGGTGAAGGGACATATCCTCTAAATTAAGAGGATGCACCACTAGGCCTTTAAAGGCTTTAAGAAAGGGTATAACACTTAGGAGGGTTATACCCTAAATCAAAGGAAACCCTCAAAGTCACCCTTCCATGCCTATAAAAAATAGGCCATTGGCTTTATTTTCCTGCATTCGTTTACATCATTTACAATCCAAAAACATAAGTCTAGAGTTGAGAGTTTCCTTTATTTTCCTTGTTCAAGTTCTTGTTAAAGGAGTGTGATGAGTGGTAAATCTATCACTCTTCCCACTCATTTAACCTAATATTTTGTATAGTTTCTTGAGTTTTGAGAATATTTTAATGTGTTTTGTGTTATTTTGTAGATAAATAAAGTTTCAGGACACTCTGGAGTTGATTTGGGCCAAAACAGTGAAAATTGGAAGAAAATGGCATTTTGGTAATTTTCCGCGTCGCGACGCCAAGACCTTCAGCGTCGTGACGTCTAACGTCTTCCGCACAGCAGCAACAATAACCACCTCAGCCACCACCAAGATCATCAAGGCCTCGCACTATTTCTCAGAAAGTTCGTCGTTTGGGATCTCGTGTGGATTATATACTTCAATATAACAGAGCAATCGGCCATGCACTACAAAAAATGGCAAATGATTTGCACATTACTGTTCCAGAGTTCCCTGACCCTCCATCTGACGACAGCGATGAGGAGGAGGCTGATGATTAAAAACTCAGGTACTATTGTTCCCTTATTTTGATTATGTTTTGTAACGCATTGGGGACAATGCTAAGTTTAGGTTTGGGGGTATGGGTCTATTTTTAATTTTTTCAAAAATTCTATTAAAATTTTTCGTGTGTTTGATTTCAGTAATTTTATTTTTCGTAATTTACATGGTTGTGTGTTTTTAAAATCGAAAAAAAAATATGTGTGTCTGATGATTTAATTGTTTGTTTAGCTAAAAAGTTTTAGGAAAAGATAAATGCTAATTTCACTTTTATCCCTAATTTGAATTTCTTATCTAAGTCAGACTCGTGCGCACTTTTAACAATAGTCTTGTAAGCAGTTAGCTAATAAGGAATTAAGAAAAGTGACTAGTTAAAATAATCAGTGGTTAATGAATGACTGTTTGCTTGAGTTTCTGTTTCTGTCTGCATATATTATGTGCGGTATGTAAAAAAAAAAAAAAAAAAAACTAAACCAAGCAAGTACTTAGTAACCGGGCATCTTGCCTCAGTAAGCAGTGATAGTTCGCGTCAAACGGGAAAGCTTGTGTTAGTTTTTAAACATCCGAGATCCGGGTGATTAAGTCCGTAGGGGTGTTTTAACACCTAGTGCCCTAAAACCATCTGTTTTGGGAGTCACTGACCCAAAGCTCGCTACATGGATCAAAGATGTTGTATATGAAAAAAAAATCAGAAAAATCACATACCTCACCTGTGTTGATTATAGTAAACAGAACAACTTTAGATACTCAGATTGGTTTGACCCATTAACTACTGAGAATTGAGACGTAATCACCAATTTGACAACTTAGAGTCGAAGCTGTTTACTTGACTATTCACACACACACTTTGAGTCTGATTTAAATATGTTGTTCAAAAGAAAGGATTTTAGTTGGAATATGCATTTTGAAGGTTCCTCTAACTTTGATGCTGAACATTCTCTGAGGACGTTGTTTATATATCTATTTTGTCTTTTTGTAAAATATTTGTGGGTATCATTGATGTAAACCCTCACGAGACTACAACTCGTCCACTAAGGACACCTAGGGGTTTAAAGGCTTGTTGCATATGCTAAATACAACCGTGATACCAACGAAAATGGCTTCGTTAAATTTTATTATGTTATTTTATTTTGCTCGAGGACTAGCAAAATGTTAGGTTTGGGGGTGTGATGAGTGGTAAATCTATCACTATTTCCCACTCATTTAACCTAATATTTTGTATAGTTTCTTGAGTTTTGAGAATATTTTGATGTGTTTTGTGTTATTTTGTAGAAAAATAAAGTTTCAGGACACTCTGGAGGTGATTTGGGCCAAAACAATGAAAATTGGAAGAAAATGGCATTATGCGCCGAACAGTGCTAACGTGCGCCGGGTCCACAAGTCAGAATCTGAGAAAAGTTTGACTTTGCTAACGTGCGCCGTGCCACGTGTCACCATCACAGCCGATCAGCTAACATGCGTCGTGCCATGTGTCATCATCCTACGGTGCCGACAGTCGCCAACGCCACGTGTCACCACGTGTCACTCCACGTCATTGCCATGTCATCATCCACATCACCAGGTTGACCGAGTCAAACTGCCACGTCATCACCACGTCATCATCAACCAAACACAGCGTGCCACGTGTCGCAATTCTATAGTGCCGACAGTCACTTTGCCACGTGTCGCCACGTCATCGCCACGTCACCGCCACGTCAGCATCAATCATTGAGTCTCTAATCCTTATCTGACACGTGGCGGATAAGAATCTCATCGACCAATCAGAAGCCGCCACGTGTCACAATAATTGAAGCCCAACCACTCTGCCACGTGTCACCTTATCATCTTATCCAGAATCTGCAAACAGACGAACCAGAGCGTGCCACGTCGACAGAAGCTGGCGTATCGACGGCAAGACCTTCAGCGTCGCGACGCCCAGAGCCTACCAGGGCCTATAAATTCAGCTCGAAATTTCAGTTTTAGAGGTATCACTCTCTCTCATCTCTTTGATGTAAAGAGAGAGTTTTTCTCTCTAGTTTCTTTTAGTTTTTATTTTTTTTTTTTTAGTTTTTAGCTTTGTAAATAATTTTAATTACGTTTTGTTAATATAGTAATTTACTTTTTTACTTTTTACAATTTTTACTATTCATTATGAGAAGGTAACTTCCCCAGCTAGGGTGAAAGGTAATTCTTTTACTATTACTATTTAGATTAATATCCCTTAAAAATAATATATTCACTATTTAAAATATTGACTTAAAAAGGATACCGCCAGATTGGTCGGTTGGTAATTCATTTTAATCTGGTTTAAACCTGACTAATAAAGGATACCGCTAGATTGGTCGGTTGGTAATATTATCACAAGTTTATATATTATTTTATGGGAGATATCTAAAATAGTAAATAGTAAAAGTAATTCCTTTTACCTTAGCATTTTATTTTATTTTATTTTACTTTTCAACTTTTACTTTATGTCTTTTACTTTTAAGTTTTTACTAGCCCTAGTTATGTGTTAGTTATCTGGGGTTGTGATGAATTCTAATATCACTGGTTTATAAGGGGTTATTTTATAGTTTGGGTAATTTAAAGGTTTACTTATTAAGTCTTAAGCTTAATGCTTCTTGTTGTCTGATCACCAATAAGATTTATCCTCAAGGAAGATCGTGGGCTATTAAGTCTAAGGCTGAAACCTAAAATCCCTATGTCTAGTTCATTTTAGATTTAACCCTTTAATAGATTTCCTTACAGGATAGACATATACCTGTCGGGCGGGGGTAGCCATAATTGGAACTTAAACTTAATGAATCTAGATAATTTGGTTGACATAGACATATGGTTCAATTGGGTTAAACTGGTATTTGCGTCTGACCATCGACGGAGGCTTTTTCATAATTTCATGTTCCAGGTTAGTAAACTGATTTAGTACACAAACATAAAATAATCACTTCATCTTTTAAAAGATATTAGAATGATTCACAACCCTAGATCTTTGTGTCTTTTGTTATTTTCCTTAGTATTTTCTTTTGTCTTTTTATTTATTTAGCAATTCTACAATCAATCAAATCAATCATGTAATCATTCTCTTCTCCCTCAATTAGATATTTGTAAATAAATAGATTCAACAATTAATAACAACAGTAGGAATTAAGTCCTCGTGGGATCGATATTTTTATACTACTTGAACGATACGTGCGCTTGCGTTATACGTGTGTGTTTACGCCGGTCAAGTTTTTGGCGCCGTTGTCGGGGACTTATTTTTCTTGAGTTATTAATTTTAAAGCTATCTAATTTTCTTTATTTTTATCTGTAATTTTTATTTTTTTCTTTTGTTTTCAGGTGATTGAAAAATGGAACATTATTGGGAGATTGAGAGATCACGAGCTTTGCTAGAATATACACCCCAAATCTAGGAGCAACAGTCTGATTTTCTAAGGCCTGTTGTCCAGCCCAATGACTATCACTGGATGCCAGAACCAAGCAATTTTACAATTGCTCAACAGAACGAAACAGGGAGATTTGTAATTTGTGAGGGTAACCACTCAAGCGATCAATGTATATACCTTTCAGAGTGGCAGATTTATTGGAATCATTCAAGGTATGAAGAATCATCACATTTTCCATCTTATCCACCATCTACATATGATCTTCATCAACAACCAGAACCATCAGAGGAAGATCAATTGCTTCACATACTCAAAGATTGGTTCGAGGAACGGGAAGCTCAATTTGATGCACAAATTCAAAGTCAAGCAGTGTCTATACAAAGAATGACAGATCAAGTTAAACAATTAACAGAGAACCTGAATCACATATCTCACCGAGTAAATTCAAATACTACTGAAGAAGCCTTTCAATATCCTGAGATTCATCATGACATCATAACAGAGGATGAGGCTAAGCAGTATCAAGAATCAGAAATATCAATTCAAGAGCCTGAACCAACAAAGTCTCAATTTGATTTTTATTATTCTTCTGACTCTGACGAGGATGAAGAAGCTGAGCTATTTGTACCAACTGCACCAACAAGGGAATATGAAACTTTAAATCCTCAAAATGAAGATCTTGGAGCTTCCATTGCGCAAATGTTTGAAGAAGATCTACCTGAGCCAATTATTTCACTTAGATCAGAGGATGAAGACCTAATGTCAGACACATCTTTACATCCTCAGGATGACAATTTTGAAGCATGTATTTCACAGATGACAGATGAAGAGCTGAATATGGAAATTTTAAAATACATCTTTGAAGAAAAGATGGAGCAAGAAACAGAGCAAATGTCTAAACTTATTAAAGATCCAGAGCATTCAGGAGAAACATCGCTGTTTTGGGGAGTACAAATCAAAGATATCGCCCAAAAGCTTGATAGAATGGAACTCTCATTCCAAGTCAAGCATCATATGAGACCTCCTGATTTTCTTTCTTTCTTTGCAGGAACCACTGGAGCAACAAGGACCAAAACAGTGGCACAAGCACTGAATGGGACAAAACAATTTTTGCCACTTTTCCGTTGGAAGAGACCCTTCAAAAGCAACGCTCACTAGATTGTCTTTAATCGGACATCCAAAACGACATTGAAACCTCCTTAAAAGATGGATTTCATTCACGTCTGGCTGAAGACGAAAAATTTAGCGCTAGCAGGGAGGCAACCCATGCAATTTGTTGTAATTTGTTTTCATATCTTGTGTGAACTTTTTAATTTTGTGTGTTAGTCTTGTAGGAAAAATAAAAACGGAATTTTTCAGGACAAAACAAGCCAGTGCAAGCGGGATTTTCAAAATAGAAAAATTTGACAAAATCACGAAGATGTAAAGTCAATCCAGAAGACACGGCCGAGTAAGGAGTTAGCTCGTGAGACGCGTCCCAGTGGATTTATCCGTCGAAAGACTTGGTTTTGCCAAAAAAAAAAAAAAACAAACCTGCGTCGCGACGCTGGTTGGATTTCTGCACTAAAATGCCGAGACTGGTTCTATCCCCTACACTCACACTTCATTTTCTTTCAACCAAAACCTCACAAAACTGAGCAATCACCATTTTCTCTCAAAATTCCACCATTACCGAAACCGTGAGCCTCCACAACCGGAATATCCACCTTCGACACTCACCAACAGCCACCAACATCCACCCTAACCGAGAGCCATCACCGAGATCTACCAAACCGAGACCACACTAAACCACAAAAACCACCCAAGCCGAATCCTTTGAGCCTAGAAAAAACAGAACCTCACTGGAAAGGTCACTGCCAAAGCCACATTGAACCCGAACATTGAACGGTAAATCTACAAATTAAAAATTAATTGACATTGGTGATTGATTCGGATTTGAAATTATGGAATTGAGGAAGTGTTGATTGGATTGACTCATACTTTTGGAGGCGAATGGAGGTGATTTGGTGATAGAATTAGGTTGTGTTATTGGGAGAAAATTGCAATTTTAGCGGAAACTCTACCGAATTTCTGAAAATGCCGCTGAAAAGATCCAGGGCATCGACTTCTGCCGCACCTACTTTCGATGATTTTAAATTCGTATCAGCCGCTGCAGAGAAAAGATATGAGGACGAAATAACCCGGAAACACCACATTATGAAGAGGGGATTTGACATTGACCCCGGATTATTTCCTGATATTGACAGGATTATCGCAGATCGGCACTGGCGAAAGCTTTGTCAGCAGCCCACCCAGCCTATGCAGCTATTGTGTGGGAGTTTTACGCTAATGCTTATGAGCATCGTGCGTATGTAGCAATGGTCAGAGGTCAACATGTAGCATTTAATCCTACTACAATTAACAGATTCTATGGATTACCTGATATGGAAGCTGATGAGTACTCTGCAGTTAAGGAGGAGATTGATATTATACATTAATAGAAACATTGTGTGTTCCTAATGCGGCTTGGGTATTGAGTAGCAATGGGGAACACCAGAAGATAAGTTCGAGACTACTCAAACTTGAAGCAAAGGTGTGGTTCCATTTTGTGACCCGATCGTTGTTACCAGGATCACACATTACTTATGTCAAAAAGGAACGCATGATCCTGTTATATTGCATTCTGGAGGGCCATACTATTGATGTTGGACAACTGATCTCAACAAATATCGCATGGGCTGCAAGGTCAACACAGGCTAGCTTGTTTTACTGTTATTTGATTTCATCACTTTGCACACATGCTAGAATTCCTGTTGAGCCACGAGAAGAATTGACGCAACCCACATCAGTAATTACCTCCAGAATCATCCAGCAGTTACGCACAGAGAGACAAGCTCAAGCTGGAGCATCTTCTTCCGCACAGCAGCAACAACAACCACCTCAGCCACCACCAAGATCATCAAGGCCTCGCACTATTTCTCAGGAAGTTCGTCATTTGGGATCTCGTGTGGATTATATGCTTAAATATAACAGAGCAATCGGCCATGCACTACAAAAAATGGCAAATGATTTGCACATTACTGTTCCAGATTTCCTTGACCCTCCATCTGACGACAGCGATGAGGAGGAGGCTCATGATTAAAAACTCAGGTACTATTATTCCCTTATTTTGATTATGTTTTGTAATGCATTGGGAACAATGCTAAGTTTAGGTTTGGGGGTATGGGTCTATTTTTAAATTTTTTCAAAAATTCTGTTAAAATTTTTCGTGTGTTTGATTTCAGTAATTTTATTTTTCGTAATTTACATGGTTGTGTTTTTAAAATCGAAAAAAAAAATATGTGTGTCCGATGATTTAATTGTTTGTTTAGCTAAAAAGTTTTAGGAAAAGATAAATGCTAATTTCACTTTTATCCCTAATTTGAATTTCTTATCTAGGTCATACTCGTGCGCACTTTTAACAATAGTCTTGTATGCAGTTAGATAATAAGGAATTAAGAAAAGTGACTAATTAAAATAATCAGTGGTTAATGAATGACCGTTTGCTTGAGTTTCTGTTTCCGTCTGCAATTATTATGTGCGGTATGTAAAAAAAAAAAACTAAACTAAGCAAGTACTTAGTAACCGGGCATCTTGCCTCAGTAAGCAGTGATAGTTCGCGTCAAACGGGAAAGCTTGTGTTAGTTTTTAAACATTCGAGATCCGGGTGATTAAGTCCGTAGGGGTGTTTTAACACCTAGTGCCCTAAAACCATCTGGTTTGGGAGTCACTGACCCAAGCTCGCTACATGGATCAAAGATGTTGTATATGAATAAAAATAAAAATAAATCAGAAAAATCACATACCTCACCTGTGTTGATTATAGTAAACAGAACAACTTTAGATACTCAGATTGGTTTGACCCATTACTACTGAGAATTGAGACGAAATCACCAAGTTGACAACTTAGAGTCGAAGCTGTTTGCTGGACTATTCACACACACTTTGAGTCTGATTTAGATATGTTGTTCAAAAGAAAGGATTTTAGTTGGAATATGCATTTTGAAGGTTCTAACTTTGATGCTGAACATTCTCTGAGGACGTTGTTTATATATCTATTTTGTCTTTTTGCTTTTGTGTGCATTAGTTTTACTACCTTTTTACTTTTATAAAATGTTTGTGGGTATCATTGCTGTAAACCCTCACGAGACTACAACTCGTCCACTAGGGACACATAGGGGTTTAAAGGCTTGTTGCATATGCTAAATACAACCGTGATCCCTACGAAAGTGGCTTAGTTAAATTTTATTATGTTATTTTATTTTGGTCGAGGACTAGAAAAATGTTAGGTTTGGGGTGTGATGAATGGTAAATCTATCACTGTTTCCCACTCATTTAACCTAATATTTTATAGAGTTTCTTGAGTTTTGAGAATATTTTGATGTGTTTTGTGTTATTTTGTAGAAAAATAAAGTTTCAGGACACTCTGGAGGTGATTTGGGCCAAAACAGTGAAAATTGGAAGAAATTGGCATTTTGGTAATTTTCCGCGTCGCGACGCCAAGACCTTCAGCGTCGCGACGTCTAATATGCGCCGAACAGTGCTAACAGAAGCTGGCATAGCGACGCCAATACCTTCAGCGTCGCGACGCCCAAAGCCTACCAGGGCCTATAAATTCAGCTCGAAATTTCAGTTTTAGAGGTATCACTCTCTCTCATCTCTTTGATGTAAAGAGAGAGTTTATCTCTCTAGTTTCTTTTAGTTTTTAGTTTTTTTTTTAGTTTTTAGCTTTGTAAATAATTTTAATTACGTTTTGTTAATATAGTAATTTACTTTTTTTACTTTTTACAGTTTTTACTATTCACTATGAGGAGGTAACTTCCCCAGCTATGGTGAAAGGTAATTCTTTTACTATTACTATTTAGATTAATCTCCCTTAAAAATAATATATTCACTATTTAAAATATTGACTTAAAAAGGATACCGCCAGATTGGTCGGTTGGTAATTCATTTTAATCTGGTTTAAACCTGACTAATAAAGGATACCGCTAGATTGGTCGGTTGGTAATATTATCACAAGTTTATATATTATTTTATGGGAGATATCTAAAATAGTAAATAGTAAAAGTAATTCCTTTTATCTTAGCATTTTATTTTATTTTATTTTACTTTTCAGCTTTTACTTTATGTCTTTTACTTTTAAGTTTTTACTAGCCCTAGTTATAGGGGTGAACATTGGGTCGGGTCAAACCGCAAACCGACCCGACCCGACCCGAACCGTAGCAAACCGCGCGGGTTGGAAGCATACAAATGTAGATTTTGGTTACATTGGCCAGAACCACAATTTTCGGTTCGGATCACGGTTCTTAACAAATAATTTCGGGTTTTAACCCGACCCGACGGTATATACTATATAAACTTTATATTTTATAAGCCCATCAGAAATTAGGTTTCACTTTATCTCTTAAACAGATATGCGCCGACTTCTTCTTCTTCTCTAACTCTCCCCTTTCTAGTTTTTGTTTTCCAAACCAATAAACCTAACCGCCTAAGGAATGAAATCAGGAATACTGCTAATTGCTGGACGAAATAGCTAAGGAATATTGCCTCCAACTGTCCAACGTGATCTTTTGGCTCTTGAATATACTTCTGAAGTCTGAACTGCAACAAGTAAGTAAATAATCAAACTCCTTACCATTTTATTAAAGCAAATCTTTGATGTTCTCAAATGGGTTTTTACTTTTTCATGTATTATCACTGAATAATGTAAAGATAGTGTTTATTAAGCAAATCTTCATGGTTGCTGCCTTGATTCCTATAACATAATATTTATTGATAACACTATTAGGGTTTAGGATAAAATGCATTTAATGTTTTGGAACCAGATCCATGAAATTTCTATGGGAATTCAGAATATATTGATTCGGCCAACTACAGTCTGCAATAGATATGCATATTCACCGAGCTTCAGTTTTTTTAATTTATTTTTTAATGTGAAAGAGATGGTTTATGATTAACAATTATAAGGAACCAAATCTGTTATATTTCTGTTTCTGTGTATATTAATTATGTTTTTGTGCTATATTTCTAGGGTGAATGGAAGCATCAGAAGACCCAATGAGTAATGAGGTTGAAATTTGTTTAAGCGAAGAAGAGAATAATGAAGCCACAAATTCCCTGGATACTTATGTTGTTCCTACTAAAACTAAAAGTAAGTCTTTTATTCCTAAAAAGAGAAAATATTTTAGGAAGGCGAAGCCTAAGTTGCAAGATAGTAAACATTCTGATTTTTCTGTTTGGGAGCATTTTGAAAAGATAATTGTTGATGGTGAACAAAAGGCCAAGTGTAATTATTGTGGGTTTGAGTATATGGCACATTCTCATTATCATGGTACTTCAACTTTACGTGCCCATATAAATGTTAGGTGTAAGAAGTACCCTTATAGAGTTATTGATCCTAAACAAAAAACATTGAAAATTGAGAAACTGAAAGATAGCACAGGGTTGGGTGGCTTAAAATCAGTTCAATTTACAGTTGAAGAAGCTAGAGTTATGCTTGCTAGGATGATAATAGTTGATGAGTTGGCATTTAAAATGGTGGAAGGGGAGGGGTTTAGGAATTATTCTCAATATTTAAATCCTCGAATGATAGTTCCTTCTCGCATGACTATAGCAAGAGATTGTTTGAAAATGTATCAAAATGAGAAAAAGAAGTTGAAAAATGTAATTAAGTCTCAACGTGTGTGTCTAACCACAGATACTTGGACTTCAATTCAAAACTTGAATTATATGTGTCTGACGGCCATTGGATAAATGATGATTGGCAATTTCATAAGCGAATTATAAATTTTTGTCAAGTGCCTAATCACACGGGGGAGACAATTGGTAAATTCATCGAGGCTTGCATGTTAGATTGGGGAATTGATAAAATTATGACTATCACTGTGGATAATGCTAGTTCTAAGGATGATGCAATAAGGTATATTACATGGAAAACTAAAGATTGGCCTACCACTGTTTTAGGTCATAAATTTCTTCACATGAGGTGTTGTGCACATATTGTTAACCTTATTGTAAAAGATGGTTTGCGAGAGAATAATGAATCAATTGAGAAAATAAGAAATGCGGTAAGATATGTGAGATTTTCCCCTGCTAGGAAATTGAGTTTTAAAAGTAGTATTGAGAGGGAGAAGATTGAGTCTAAAAGCCTTTTATGTCTTGATGTGGAGACTAGATGGAATTCTACTTATTTGATGTTAGAGGCAGCTGAGATTTTTGAGAAAGTTTTTTTTAGGTTGGAAGATGATGATCCTAGGTTTAGATTGTATTTTGATGGGGTTAAAATTAAAGGGCCTCCTAGATTGGATGATTGGAGTAAATGTAGATGCTTAGTGAAGTTTTTGGAAGTGTTTTATGACGTTACACTTGCATTTTCAGCTTCATTACATGTGACTATAAATAATTTTTTCAGTGAATTTGTTAGAATTCAAACTTTATTGGTTGAATATTCCAAAAGTGGTGAAAGATTGTTTGAATGTATGGCAACTGATATGAAAAAGAAATTTGACAAGTATTGGGAGAATCATACGAAAGTGAATTGGCTGTTATTTGTTGGTGTTGTTCCTGATCCAAGGTGCAAGATGAAATATGTCAAGTTTTTTCTTTCTCAAATTTATGATGTTTCTAAGGCTCTTGAGGTTGAGAATCGGGTGCGAGATGCTTTGAATGACTTGTATATGTACTTTAAAGATGAGTCATTGATGGGATCATCTAGTAGGGTGGGCGTGCCAGTTAACAATAAGACTCTTTCGGTTGATAAGGCTGATTTTGGTGGAGAAGCTCGAAAGTTTCTCAATTTTCAATTCCAGAAATATTTGTTGGATGAACAAAGTGTGGAGACTCAATGTGACTTGATTAGATATCTCTCGGATGGGTGTGAGGAAGATTATGAAACTTTTGATTTACTAAACTGGTGGAAAGTGAATTCTTCCAAATTTCCAATCCTCTCTAAGGTAGCAAGGGCTGTGTTGGCTGTTCAAGTCTCTACAGTGGCTTCCGAGTCAGCTTTTAGCACCGGTGGAAGGGTAATTGATCCATTCAGAAGTTCATTATCTCCTAACACAGTTGAAGCATTAATTTGTTCTCAAAATTGGTTGCAATCTAAGCCGACTGAAATTGATATTCGAGCTGCGATGGATGATGTACAAAAATTTGAGGAATTCGCATCAGGTAATGTGTATTTTAAAAATATTGAAATTTATATTTTTTTGACATAAGACAATGTGTTTTCTAATAAATTGTGTTCGTTTTTCTTTGTAATATTACTTTTGTAGAATTGTCAGGATCAAGTTCCACATGTACGATTGAGCCTAACTTGCTTTATGATGATGTGAACGAGGATGTCGATTCTGATGATGAATTCATAGTAGGTTGCATGTTTGTGTTAGTATTATATTTATTTCTTTTCAGTTACTTTGTGCAAGTAAATTGATGAATAATTGTTTACTTTGTTATTACATAACAGTACATATAATGAATTATAATATTGTTTGATCATTGATGTTACAGGTTATTGAAATTTGGAATTGGAACTTTTGATATTTGGTGTGGCATTCCAGAAATTGACATTTCTTTCCAATTACTGCCTTACTGGCTAGCGGCTGCCATTTCTTTCCAGTTTCCAATTTGCAGTTATTAAACTTTCCAATTATTGACATTAGTTTCCAGTTACTGTTTTTATAATTATTATTATGAATGTGGGATTGTTCCTATTTGTCCTCATCCCAAATTTCCACTTATTTCTTTCCTATCATTATGGATGAAATGTACTGATTTTTTGTGGCAGATTGGCAGGTTGTTCACTTGATTGTAGATGATTTTTTTTCTTAGAATTGCATGAATGATGATTATATGAACAGAAATGGTACGTTTTTTGTATCCTGGAAGGCTGGAACAATGTTACATGCATTACATATGCTTCGTGTATATTATCCGTAATATATAGAAATTTTTTGAATTTATTTACTCTAAATCTATATTTTTTGAATTTAAACAAATAGATAATAATTTATTAATTTTCACAAGTTACGAACCGCCAACCCGAACCGCCGCGGTTTTTCTCATCAAATTTGCGGTTTAGGTTTCTAATTATGTGCGGTATGTAAAAAAAAAAATTCAAATTTGCGGTATTTTTTGAATTTCTCACAAGTACTTGCTTGTTAGTATTTTCTTTTGTCTTTTTATTTATTTATTTATTTAGCAATTCTACAATCAATCAAATCAATCAAGTAATCATTCTCTTCTCCCTCAATTAGATATTTGTAAATAAATAGATTCAATAATTAATAACAACAGTAGGAATTAAGTCCTCGTGGGATCGATATTTTTATATTACTTGAACGATACGTGCGCTTGCGTTATACGTGTGTGTTTACGCCAGTCAGAGTGCCCCTTCTACAAGAAACATCCAATAATCATGGGAGAACATTAGCCACAAGACATATGTAAATCACCGAGGCGGGGCTAATAATTTCTTGAGGATAGAGGCAACTCAACTTAGATTCAATTTTCAGTAATATTCAACCTTTTTCCGAGTTTTCTTTAAGTCTTATGGTTTATATTCTGGTTTGGTATGTTAGTGATAAATTTGCATGTTAAACTTGTTTCATAACACATATATTACAATAATCTTAAGAACTTATTACTTTCTATGTGTTGTTAACTTTGAATTTTACTTGTTTTAATTATCTTATTCCTGGAAAATGTGTTATGTGCATGAAAAATATGCATGTACATTCGAACACCCGACGAATGCATTGGGAAAATCTTGTATTTCGTATTTTTGTTTCCATACGTATTCAAACGCAACTCAAACACCAGTCTTTTGGAAAAGAACGTTCGACCGCGTCTACAAAGGCAACTCGAACGCAATTCCTCTGAAAAGTATCATTCGAACGCGTCTTCAAATGCTGCATGAACGTGAACTAACTGGAAAATTTTGTTCAAACATTTGAATGAACGTGACACTAACGCAAGTTACTCTTGGAATTTTTAGATTTAAAAATTAATAACATAGACTTAGATTAATCTATATTATAGTATGATATGCACGTTATAAATATGAAATTGGCATTATAGAAAATATATAGTAAAATTAACTTAGTAAAATCATATATTGAATACTATAAACTTGGTAGTATAGGTTTAAGTTAATATTAGGTTGTTCAATTATCACAAGCATACATCTAGTCAATAGTGTGATAAACTTGAAAATTATTGATTGATTATTTGTTGTATACTTGGTTGAGAATTAAAAGTGTAATTATACACAAGTAATTACATCCAAACTTGATTGGATTATATATTTACATACATATATACACATATATTTGAAATATTATTGTACTTGTAAATTGAAGTGTGACACTGAGATTGAACGTCTAAGATATTATATTGAGAAATTGATTAAAGGAATTATGTCAACAGGGCGATATGTGGGCATGGATTTAATTGGTTACACCTGGCCCCCTCGTTCCCTGGGAATTTTTCTTTATTCACTTATCATAAGAAACATTAGTCATAAATTCAAGGACTTGTGTTATTTGATAATACTGTCTAAGATAACAACAAATGGACTCTTAGTGAAACACTTAAATAAGATCATACGTTTGATCGTTGTGTGATTTGTCTTTTGTAGACTTATTTATTACTGTTACTTTTCCAGTTATACATGACTAGCGAAAATATCACAGTACCGGTCGCTCATGGAGAGAATCCAGATACGTTTGGTGGAGCAAACTTCAAATAGTGGTAGAGAAAAATATTATTATACCTGACAACACTACAGTTGGCTAAGTATCTCAAAGATCCTCTGTGTCATATGGAGGGAGAAACGAAAAAATCCTAGCAACTGCGAGAAGAGGCATGGTCATCAGACGACATCTTGTGTAAGAACTACCTCTTAAGAGGACTTGACAATACCATGTACAATGTGTACCAAGACATGACTTTTACAAAGATGTTAGGGCGGATGTGGAACCCCTAGGGTCGGATCGAAGTCCCGTGCAATAGAAGTGGGCCTAACCCATGAATATTAGAAATTGGTGTAATTTTAAAATATTTAATGAAATAATATATTACATTATGAGTGTTTAGGAAAAATTTCGGGGTTGAATCGGAGTTCGAAAGCTCAAAAATGAAGAAAAACAAGTTTAAGTGTGCGCAGAGCGTGACACGAGTGCTATAGTACGTGCACGCACTGCACGCTATAGTGCGCCGCCCACTGTGCGTGCACTTTGCGCATATCATCAACTTTTTTTTCTTTAATTTCATTTCAACCTTCAGCTCTCTTTCTATAGCGCTGAATGAGTTAGGGTATTTTATCCTAATATCTTACAATCTTCCCTAAACACTTCAAAAACACCCAAAATTAATTTTTAACATCAAAACCAATTAATTAGCCTAATTTCAACATAAAGTTATGTTATTATGTATCTAATACACAATTCATTAATGAAAAATATAGCTTTTGGAGAAGATCAAACTTACCTAGCAAGGTTGATTCAAAGATCCAATCTATTTCTCATTGTAGAAATATTGTGGAGAAAATCCAAAGTTAACAAGCTTGACTCCAAGATCCTATCTTGATTCCAATGCTAGCAAGCTTCAATCCAAGATCCAATCTGGATTTCTCCTAATTGAAATGTTGTAGAGATCTCACAAAGCTTCTCTAAACACTTATCTAACTTACGCTAATTTCTATAATTCTTGCTTGTATTTAGCTTTCTCAAGCTTAATTAAAACCTTCCTAAAGCTTGCTATTTGTAGCAAAACTTAGGACTTTCTAATTAATAAAAATTATAATCAACTTTTAGGTGAGCTTAATCTAATTTGTCCGAATATATATAATTAGGTGTGACTAATCTCTATTGTCTACCACTTTGATTTAATCCAATTAAATCAAGAAAATGATTAGGAAATGGATTAGTTCAATGTTTGCCACTTTGATTTAATCCAATTAAATCAAGCCAAAATCACCTATTATTACATACTTACAATTATCATAATATCCTCAAATGGTAGAGATAATTATGATTTTACAATTAAGCCACTGTCTAATTATTGAATTAATCTAATTAATCCAATTAGGTCAAAGTAAATAATCAATGTTATCCAATAACACTTGATTATCTTAGTTGATAATTATAATATCGAATATTATCTTTTATCAAAATTAATCGGCCACCCAAGTGTTTAACGAGTACACTTCATATTAGGACTCTCTAAGTTCAGACACGTTCGTCATATAAGCCTAGCTAATATGTTCTCAATTCAGCCACATTCGAATTCGCGAAGAACACGAACAACCTTTTTGAACTATACAAGTCGAGGTTATCACATATGTTTAACAATCCCTCGCCCTAGGCTATCTAAGTTGTGCTTAGGAAACATAGACACCGTCAAGTTTCCGAGGGGCATATCTCATGTCGAAATGTCCATGATTCTTCATAACTGATGTGATCAACCCTAGGTGATCAAATTTGGCCAAAGATTTAAGAATCGTGACTTTACTCACATGGAAACCTAAACCCTTTATGGTACACATACGGGCCGACGGATCCTATTATGCTTCGCACTTGATTACTAAGTGTATCGGTCCATACCCAACGAACATCTAGAGGCCAGACCATGAAAGGTTTCTGACATACATGGCATCAAAGTGTGGAGAATCTCATACAAAATCAATGATACCCTATAATCAAAGGATTATATATGCTACTCAACTCGAGGAGATTCATATTGACGGTGGTGGTACTTCCAACTATTAGGAATCACATGTGAGTCATTCAGTATTCGGTCCAACCAATACCCACACTTCTATACGAGTTTCTAAAACTCTTGGTACATCGGGTTAAGCTATTGGAACTCCAATTCCAATATACGACATGTTCTAGTCTTCTAAGTTTTAGGAATTCGACTGTATTCTAAAACCAACGACTAGGAATATATATATATATACACAATTTAAGAATAATTTACAATAGTAATACTTATTCTAATATCGGACCACCTAGTGTCCCGTATTACTACATGACTATTCTAAGGTCGATGTCATTTTTTAGCATATCTATGCATCAATCCAATATGCATAATGACAATATCATTAATAAGGAATGAAATGAAAATATAGTTATTTTATTAATAAATAATAAAATGTACAATTTGGATTGGCACTCCAACAACCAACTCTAACAAACTCTCACTTGCTTAGTGCCAATTTGGATGGTATCGCGGTCTCATCTGGTCCACATGTTTATCGAATAACTTAGGAGGTAAGGACTGTGTAAGCTGGTTTGCTATGTTGTCTAGTCCTTGAACCTTCAAGACCACTTTTTCTTTTCGTTCAATAATCTCTCGAATTACGTGGTATTTCTTTTCCACGTGTTTAGACTTGGAATGCGCTCTCGGATCCTTAGCCTGTGCAATAGATCCACTATTATCACAGTATAATAGGATCGAAACCGTAATACTAGGCATAACGCCAAGTTCTGTGATAAAATTTCTAATCTATACAGCTTCTTTAGCAGCTTCTGAATCCGTTATAAATTCCACTTTAGTGGTGGAATCAACTGTTTAGCCTTGCTTTGAACATCGCTAACTAACCGCACCATCATTAAGGGAAAATACATAACCTGATGTAGATTTTATATCATATGGATCTCCCTGGAAGTCGGAGTCTATACCCTTAACTTGTACCTCATTTTCTCCATATATCAGAAACTTATCCCTAGTACCCTTAAGATATTTTAGGATATGTTTCACGACTGTCCAATGATCATTATCTGGATCAGATTGATATCGGCTAGTCACAATGATGCCGAAAATGATGTCAGGTCTTGTACGTAGAATAGCATACATTGTGTTTTCATTACAAGAAGCATATGGCAAGTTAGAAATTCTAATTCTCTATTCCTCAGACTGAGGTGCCATTTTCTTCGAAAGATGTATGTTGTATCGGAAAGGTACATTTGCTGCCTTACAGTTGGAAAAACCATACATTTCTAACATCTTATCTATGTACGTCGATTGGGACAATCCTATAAGCTTCTAATCTCTATCTCCGTAGAGCCTTATACCTAGTATATGTTAGGGCAGTTGTGGAACCCCTAGGGTCGGATCGGTGCCCCAAGCAGCAGAATTGAGTCTAACATGTGGATATAAAGTATGGGTGTAATTTTAAATTTTTAATGAAATATTATATTCCATTACGAGTGTATAAGAAAAAACCGGGGCTGAATCAGAGTCCGGAAACTCAAGAACGAGAGAAATTAAAATCAGAACGTGTAGCGCATATGTGTGCAATGTGCGCACACTGCGCGCTGAAGCTGACATTTTTTTATTTGTATTTCAAAAAATGTTTGCTTCCAACTCTCCCTAAACACTTCTAAAACACCTGAAATTAATTTTTAACATCAAAATCATCAACACATGTTAGAATCCCACAATCAAGTTTTTAAAAATATAAAATAGTTTTACAAAAACATAAATTTATTCTAAATACATACTTGCATAAATTTTGAATCCAAAATACAAATAAAATTTTGCGTAAATTTTGAATCCAAAATATAAATCAAATTAGAATCCCACAATGAAGTGACTCTTGAACAATTCTAGGTCACCCAAAGGTGGTCAAGTAATTCTATAATGGTAGTCTTAGTTCTAAGCTATTATCTAGAGTTCCAAACTCTAATTTATGTCTAAGTCTAACATAAACATTTTGACCCAATTATAAGCATATTGTGTTTATACTTCCAAAGCATCCTAACATAATTAATTAGCTCAATTTCAACATTATATATCTAATACATAATTCAACATTATATGTCTCACTAATGAAAAATATAACTTTTGGAGAATATCAAACTTACCTAGCAAGGTTGATTCAAAGATCCAATCTACTTCTCCTTCTTGAAATATTTGGAGAACTTTCAAGGATTAGCAAGCTTGACTCCAAGATCCAATCTTGATTCCAATGCTAGCAAGGTTCACCCCAAGATCCAATCTTGATTTCTCATAGATTAAATGTTGTAGAGACCTCACAAACCTTCTCTAAACACTTCTCTAACTTAGGCTAATTTCTCTAATTCTTGTTTGTATTTAGCTTTCTCAAGCTTTTGTTTTTCTTAATTAAAACCTTCCTAGAGCTTGCTATTTATAGCAAAATTTAGGTAATTTTTAATTAATAAAAGTTGTAATTAACTTTTAGGTGGGCTTAATCTAATTTGTCTAAATATGTATAATTAGGTTTGACTAATCTCCATTGTCTACCACTTTGATTTAATCCAATTAAATCAAGACAAGGATTAGAAAATAGATTAGTTCATTGTTTGCCACTTTGATTTAATCTAATAAAATCAAGTCAAAACCATATATTATTGCATACTTACAATTACCATAATATCATCAAATGGTAGAGATAATTATGATTTTATAATTAAGCCCTTGTGTAATTATTGAATTAATCTAATTAATCCAATTAGCTCAAAGTAAATAACCAATGTTATCCGATAACACTTGATTATCTTAGTTGATAATTATAATATCAAATATTATATTTTATCAAAATTAATCGACTACCTAAGTGCTCAATGAGTACATTTCATATTGGGACTCTCTAAGTTCAGACACATTGGTCATATAAGCCTAGCTAAAATGTACGCAATTTGGCCACCTCCGAATTCACGAAGCACACGAATGACTTTTCTGAACTATACAAGTCGAGGTCATCACATATGTTTAACAATCCCTCCATCATAGGCTATCTGAGTTGTACTTAGGAAACATAGAATACACCGTCAAGTTTCCGAGGCGCACATCTCAAGTCGACATGTTCACGATTCTTCATAATTGATGCGATCCACCTTAGGTGATCAACTTTGGCCAAATATTTAAGAATAGTGACTTTAGTCACATGGATACCTAAACCCCTTATGGTACACATACGAGCTGACGGATCCTATCTTGCTTCGCACTTGATTACTGAATGCATCGGTCCACACCCAACGAACATCTAAAGCCAGACCATGAAAGGTTTCTGACATACATGGCATCAAAGTGTGGAGGATCCCACACAAAATCAATGATATCATATAGTCAAATGATTACATATCCTACTCGACTCGAGGAGATTCCTATTGAAGGTGGTGTGTACTTCCAACTATTAGGAATCACCTGTGAGTCATTTAGTATTCGGTCCAAGCAATACACACATGTCTATACGAGTTTCCAAAACTCATGGTACATCGGGTTAAACCATTAGAACTCTAATTCCAATATACAACATTTGCTAGTCTTCTAGGTTATAGTAATACTTATCCTAATGTCAAACCACCTAGTGTCCAGTATTACTACAAGACTATTCTAAGGTCGATGTCATTCTTAGCATATTTATACATCAATCTAATACGCCTAATGACAATACCATTAATAAGGTATGAAATGAAAATGTATTTATTTTATTAATAAATAATAAAATGTATAATTCGGATTGGCACTCCAAGCACCAACTCCAACAGTATATAGAAAGCTTCACCCATATCTTTCATGGAGAAGTTCTTGCAAAGGTAGGCTTTCACACTTTGCATCATACCTATATCATTCCCAATGATAAGGATGTCATCTACATACAAGAGTAAGAAAACTATCATGCTCCCACTCATTTTCTTATAAACACATGGTTCTTCCTCATTCTTGATGAATCCAGATAATTTAATTATCTCCTCAAAATGATGATTCCAGCTTCGGGGTGCCTGTTTAAGTCCATGAATATACTTTTGGAGCTTACAAACCAAGTTTGAAATCTCACTGGATACGAAACCCTCTGGTTGTTCCATATAGATATCCTCCTTAAGGAATCTATTTAGGAAAATGATTTTCACATCCATATGTCATATCTCATAGTCCTGATATGCAGCAATGGCTAAAAGAATCATAATGGATTTTAGCATGGCTACTGGTGAAAAAGTTTCCTCATAGTCAATCTAAGAACGTTGAGTGTAACATTTTGCTACCATTCGGGCCTTAAAGGTTTCTACATTTCCATCAGGCCCTCGCTTCTTTTTGTAAACTCATTTACATCCTATAGGTTTAACTCCTTCATGAAGTTCAACTAAGTCCTAGACTTGATTGTCATGCATAAAATCCATCTCGGATTTCATGGCTTTCTGCCATTTTCCCGAATCGATATCCAATATCACTTCCTTATAAGCAGTTAGATTTGTTTCCTCCAAGAGAAAAATATTAAGGCTCGCATCAGATGTTAAAAATAATCTCTCATGAGGCTTTGATATTCTATTCAACTTACGTAGAACTTGGGTTGTATATCCTTCTCATAATTGTATCTCTGGTTCCATCTCAGGTTCCTTAATGTTGGGATCAAACTCATCAAGTTCAATCTCTCGACAATTCCCATTTTCTCTCAAAAATTACATTTCAAGAAAAGTGGCAAAACGAACAACAAATACATTTCGTTGCTCGGAATCATAGAATTGATATCCCATGGAATTATCAGGATATCCAACGAACCCACATTTATACCCATTGGGTGCTAGTTTATCCCGTTGTGTAACTCTATTATATGCAAGACAACCTAATATCTTTAAATACCTAAGACTTGAATTTCTACCGAACCATATCTGATAGGGGGTCGTAGAAACAACTTTCGATTGAACTCTTTAAGTATGTGGATAGTAGTAAGTAAAGAATAACCCCAAAGATAATAACGAAGATCTATATAGCTCATCATTGTTCGTAACATATCTAATAAAGTATGATTTCTATGCTCAGACACACCATTGTGTTGAGGTGTTCCTGGTGGGCTATATTGGGCAAGAATTCAATTCTCCCTTAAATAATTTCTGAATTCTTCACTTATGTATTCACCGTCTCTATCGGATCTAAGACATTTGATGAATTTATTGGGTTTTTTTTACTTCGTTTAGGAATATTTTGAACTTGTCAAATATTTCTGATTTATGTCATCAAATAGACATATCCATATCTAGACTTATCATCTGTGCAAGTCAAGAAGTATGTTGAACCATCATGAGTGGCATGATTTAATGGACCACACTCATCCATGTGTATTAGCTCCAATAAATCTCCAGCACGATGTCTAATACCAAGAAATTGGGCCTTTGTCATCTTCCCTTGGATGCATGACTCACAAATCGAATAAATATATAAGCTAAGATTTTCAATCAAACCATCATTTACCAATTTGGATAGACGTCTAGCACCTATTATGCCTAATCTCATATGTCATAATCCAGTATTATTTAATTCAAATTTCCTACTTGTATTTTCCTCTACATTAAAGACAACTCTTTATGTTTATCCTTAATCATTTGTTTGATAAGTAACATATCCATATCCTTAATGTTTATTTTATATCCCTCTTTATCTAATATTGGCAGTGATATTATTTGTTTGATAAGTAAGAGTACATAATAACAATCTTGTAAATTTAATTTACAACCATTGAGGAGATCTAAAACAACTGTTCCTATGACTTTAACATCCAAAGTCTCACTATTGCCAACTATAAGCTAGATTTACTTTTTTATTCAGCCTTCTTTTTACCCTCATTACCTGCAGGGAGTTGCAAATATGAGTAGGATTTCCAGTGTTTAACACTCATCTACTATTTTCATCTAAGGCTAATAAGATGTTAATAATTGGAAAAATACAAAACGTATCTGAGGGTCCTGCTTTTCCTATCAGCTCTGGACAGTTCTTCTTCCAGTGTCTATACTTCTTGTAATATAGATATTGATCATGAGTTATTTGTGATTTTGTGTCTTTGTGCTTCTTTGTGCTTCTTTGAGTTCTTCTTTACAATCTTCTTCTTCGCCATCTTTATTTTCTTTGACTTCTCAGAAGTCTTTAAAGAGCCAGCTCTACCATGGAGGTATAATATGAGGTTTTCTTTCCTCAAATCATGTTCCGTCGTGCATAGCATGTTATGAAGTTCTTCGTAGCTAGCTCGTATCGAGTGCGTATGGAAGTTTAATACAAAGCCAGCATAAGAACTAGGCAAAGAAGAAAGAATCAAATAACGGCCCAGTCGTTCATCAATCAAATTGCCATGTCGTTCCAGGTATCGAATCTAGTCGATCATATTCAAAATATGAATGCTGACAGCTCATCCATCCTTGAGTTTAGTACGAAACAATTCATTAGACCTTTGATAAAGTTTGATCTATTGATTTGCCTCAAACAACTCCTTGAGTGTTCGCATGATGCTCCAAGCATCCGATACTTAATATACTGTCTTAGCAAATCTGGAACCATTGATCCCAAAATGTATGATTTCAACTTAAGGTTATCATCATTCCATCTATTAAAAGTTTCTCGCTCTTCTGGAGTGGAGTCAGGATCGATTTCAACAGACAGTGGATTGACAGTGACATAAGTCAACTGTTCAAACTCCAAGACAAAGCGTATGTTCATTTCCTATTGGAAATAGTTCTCGGCTCCTTTTAGTTTATTGGTATCCAAAAGTCTCATCAATGGATTAGCGGCAACCATCTACAAGACAATATTTTAAATAGTAGCAGAACAATTTTCATTTCACAATAATAACACTAATTGATTATGGAATTTTAAAATATATTAGTGTCATCCCACTACTTTACGTAATTTTGTAATCTCCCTTAACGGAAAAATAGAAATTTGACTATCAAAATTTCATATCGGGAAGTGGATCCCATGACATTTACTCCAGCCTCACAGTAATGACGATATTGGCCTTTATAAACTCCTTAGGTAGACCTTCAAGGTCAATCACTTCATGTGACTCTTAGTTTGGTCCTGAACCGTTTCTGATCCTCACACTAATGACGATATTGGATTAAAATGTGTTCTAAGTGTATACTTGTCAATGTGCACTAATGAGCTTCGTATGTACACCTCACACTAATGACGATATTGGGTGATTGCGTTAACTCACATCGCTACATCTAATGTTTTACCGGAGCAACCTAAGTTCCGAGCACTTATACTCTCACACTAATAACGATCTTGGATATAAGTAGTAAGAACTCATTCATCTCTGTATTGACAAGACATACCTTCTAATAATACTCCAACATAACTAATACTATTACTTAAAATAAAGTAATTACCTAATCATGGGAGATTTATGACAATCAAGTCACTAATTTTATTAGGTCAAAATTTTAATTTAAAACATACTTTACATATCCAATATGTCTTATGCATAATTAAATTAAAATATAGAGGCATAAATTCAAATACATATCTAACATGCAACAAGTGTTGTATGGTTAAGCCTTGCTACTGATACCATTCTGTTATGGAAGATGTAGAACCCCTAGGGTCGGATCGGAGCCCCGCGTAACGGAACTGGATCTAACCCATGGATATCAAGTATGAGTGTAATTGTAAAATATTTAATAAAATACTATATTCCATTACAAGTGTATAGGAAAATATTGGAGCTGAATCGGAGTTCGGAAGCTCAAAAACGAAGAAAAACATATTTGAGTACGCGCAGTGCGCATATCATCAAATTTTTTTTTATTTTATTTTAATTTCATTTCAACCTTCAGCTCTCTTTCTAGAGAGCTGAAGGAATTATGGTATTTTACCCTAATTTCTTCTGATTTTCCCTAAACACTTCAAAAACACCCAAAATTAATTTTTAACATTAAAACCAACATCAGCAAATGTTATATAATAAAAATTAAGTTTTTCAAAATATCAAATATTTTTACAAAAATATTATCGGCGTACGGCACTCTGTCTAGTCACTCATTGCCCGACTCATCAGTATTATCTGTTGTTTATTCTAAATACGCACTTGCGTAAATGAAATGACTCATGAACAATTCTAGGTCACCCAAAGGTGGTCGAGTGATTCTAAAATGGTAGCCTTAGCTCCAAGCTATTATTTAGAGTTCCAAACTCTAATTTTATGTCTATGTCTAACATAAATATTTTGACTCAATTACAAGCATATTATGTTTATAATTCCAAAGCATCCTAATAAAATTAATTAGGCTAATTTCAACATCAAGATATATTATTATATATCTAATACATAATTCATCAATGAAAAACATCGCTTTTGGAGAAGATCAAACTTACCCAGCAAGGTTGATTCAAAGATCCAATATACTTCTCCTTGTAGAAATATTGTGGAGAAAATCTAAAATTAGAAAGCTTGACTCCAAGATCCAATCTTTATTCCAATGCTAGCAAGCTTCACTCCAAGATCCAATCTTGATTTCTCCTAATTGAAGTGTAGTAGAGATCTCACAAAGCTGCTCTAAACATTTCTCTAACTTAAGCTAATTTCTCTAATTCTTGCTTGTATTTAGCTTTCTCAAGCTTAATTAAAACCTTCCTAGAGCTTGTTATTTATAGCAAAATTTAGGTAATTTTTAATTAATAAAAGTTGTAATTAACTTTTAGGTGGGCTTAATCTAATTTGTCTAAATATGTATAATTAGTTGTGACTAATCTCCATTGTCTACCACTTTGATTTAATCCAATTAAATCAAGACAAGGATTAGGAAATGGATTAGTTCAATGTTTGCCACTTTGATTTAATCTAATAAAATCAAGCCAAAACCACATATTATTACATACTTACAATTACCATAATAGCCTCAAATGGTAGAGATACTAATGATTTTACAATTAAGCCCTTGTGTAATTATTGAATTAATCCAATTAATTTAATTAGGTCAAAGTAAATAATCAATGTTATCCAATAACACTTGATTATCTTAGTTGATAATTATAATATCGAATATTATATTTTATCAAAATTAATCCGCTACCCAAGTGCTCAACAAGTACACTTCATATTAGGACTCTCTAAGTTCAGACATATTCGTCATATAAGCCTAGCTAATATGTACGCAATTCGGCCACCTCCGAATTTGAAAAAAACACGAACGACCTTTTTGAACTATACAAGTCGAGGTCATCACATATGTTTAACAATCCCTCCATCGTCAGCTATCCGAGTTGTGCTTAGGAAACATATAATAGACCGTCAAGTTTTCGAGGTGCACATCTCATGTCAAAATGTCCACGATTCTTCATAATTGATGCGATCCACCCTAGGTGATCGACTTTGGCGAAAGCTTTAAGAATCGTGACCTTACTCACATGGATACCTAAACCCCTTATGGTAGTACACATATGGGCCGATAGATCTTATCTTACTTTGCACTTGATTACTGAGTGCATCAATCCATACCCAACGAACATCTAGAGGCCAGACCATGAAAGGTTTCTGACTTACATGGCATCAAAGTGTGGAGAATCTCACACCAAATCAATATTATCCTATAGTCAAAGGATTACATAAGCTACTCGACTCGAGGAGATTCCTATTGAGGTGATATGTACTTCCAACTATTAGGAATCACCAATGAATCATTCAGTATTCGGTCCAACCAATACCTAGAAGCGGTGCTAGAGCATCTTGGTTCGAGTCCGAGTGGCGGCATAGCATCTTCAAAAAGAGATACAAAAAGTGCTCTAAGGAATTTTATTTATGATTTACATTCTGTAGATTTGAGGTATTCTTGCTTTTGTTTATGATCTTTTCAACTTTAGAGCATATATTAATGCATCTATACGAGTTTCCAAAACTCATGGTACACCTGGTTAAACCATTAGGACTCGAATTCCAATATACGACATGTGCTAGTCTTCTAGGTTTTAGGAATTCGACCGTATTCCAAAACCAACGACTAGCAATATATATATATATATATATATATATATACACACACTTTAAGAATAATTTACAATAGTAATACATATTCTAATGTGGGACCACCTAGTGTCCAGTATTACTACAAGACTATTCTAAGGTCGATGTCATTCTTAGCATATCTATACATCAATCTAATACGGATAATGACAATACTATTAATAAGGTATGAAATGAAAATGTAGTTATTTTATTAATAAATAATGAAATGTACAATTCAGATTGGCACTCCAAGCACCAACTCCAACAGAAGATTCTCTGGGAATCTCTCGAGAAGTAATACAAAACAGAGGATGTCGAATAGAAATTTATCGTGGGTAGGTTCATAGACTACAAGATGGTAGATTCAAGGATGGTAATGTCTCAGTTGGGTGAACTACAATTGATCATTCATGAAATATTAGACGAAGGAATGAAACTTTGTGAGACGTTTCAAGTTGCCACAATTATTGAAAAAATTACCTCAGTCATGGAAGGACTTCATGAGCTATCTGAAACACAAAAAGAAGCAGATGAGTTTTGAAGACCTTGGAGTTTGATTAAGGATCGAAGAGGACAACAGGAAGTCCGAGAAGGCTAACTACAAGACTATGGAGTCTAAGGCCAATATTGTCGAGGGTGGAGAGGGTAACAAAAAGAAAAAGAACAATGGAGCCGATTCTTCCAAAGCAAACAAGAAGTTCAAGGGGAAATGCTACATCTGTGGGAAAATGGTCACATGGCAAAGGACTGCAGAAACAAGAAGTCTTAGGACAAGGAAAAAAAAATGAGGCCCATGTCACTAAGGATGAGTAGCTAACTGATGAGATCTCAGTTATGAACCTCTCAGCAGTTGTACCAAAAGCCAACTTGGTTGTGAATCCGAGAGAATGGTGGATAGCTACTGAGGCTACTCGCTATATATGTGCATACAGTAAAATGTTTTCCTCATATCAGAATATCGATGGTGGCCATCATCAAACTATGGGAAACTCATCAACCTTAAGAGTGGTTGGACAAGGCACAGTGGTTTTGAAGATGACATCTGTGAATGAGCTTACATTGAAGAATATTTTGCATGTTCCTGATATTCGAAAGAACTTGGTATCAGATTCACTCTTTAGCAAGAATGATTTTAAGCTTGTATTTGTTTCTGATAAGTTTGTACTGACCAAAAATGATGTTTATGTAGGAAAATGATACCTCACTGAGGGTGTTTTCAAGTTCAATGTAATGATTTTCAATCGACACAGTGCTAATAGTAAAACTACCTCTTCTGCCTATATTATTGAGTCACAAAATATATGGCATGGTAGGTTAGTGTATGTTAATTATGATATAAAACGTAAATTAATTAACATGGACTTCATACCTAAATTTATAATTGATAACCAACATAAATGTGAAGCATGTGTTGAAGCTAAAATGAATAGAGCATCATTTCATTCCATAGAACGAAGTTATGAACCCTTGGAACTTATACACACCGATGTGTGTGATATGAATTTTATGCAAACAAGAGGCAGTAAAAAATACTTTGTCACTTTTATCGATGATATCACAAGATTCTGTTATGTGTATTCACTGAGGAGCAAAGATGAAGCTATTGAGAGATTTATACACTATAAGAATGAAGTTGAAAATCAACTTGGCAAGAAAATCAAAAGAATCATGAGTGATATGGGTGAATGTGTGTCACCATTCGGTGAACACTGTTCCAATCATGGAATTATTCACAAATCTATTGCTCCTTATTCACCTCAACAAAACAGGATTGCGGAACATAAAAACCGAACGTTGAAGGAAATGATGAATGTCATGTTGACAGGCTCTGGTTTACCCTATAACTTGTAGGGGGAAGCCTTGATTTCCGCCAACTACATTCTGAACAAGCTACCTCACAAAAGACTGGACAAGACACTATATGAATTGTGGAAAGGTCATGCATCTTCCAACAAATATCTAAAAGTGTATGGGTGTCTCGCAAAACTGATGGTTCCTAAACCTAAAAAGGTGAGAATATGACTAAAATCTGTTGATTGTATATTAATAAGATATGCTCACAACAGTAGTTCGTATTGATTCTTGGTACATAAGTCTGAAATTCTTGACATCAATCCAAATATGATAATTGAGTCAAGGAATGCGACATTCTTTGAAGAGACATTTCCTTGTAAAGAAAATCAAGGAACTGAGCCTCTCAAAAGAACTATTGATACTGCTACAGGTAGTGATCAAGTTAACCAAGAATCGATCAACATGAAAATATTGAGGAAAATGAAGCTAGTCATAGCAAAAGAACAAGAACGTATAAGTCATTTGGACCTGATTTTCTGACATACCTATTAGAAAATGAGCCTCAAAGCTATAAAGAAGCAATGTCTTCTTTGGAGGCACCTTTTTGGAAAGAGGCTATCAATAGTGAGATTGATTCTATTCTTCAAAATCATACTTGGGAGTTGGTTGATATTCCTCCAGGTTGTAAGCCACTGGGCTACAAATTGATTTTCAAATGGAAAATGAAACTGAATGGATCAATAGACAAGTACAAGACTAGACTTGTCATAAGAGGTTATAGATAAAAAAAAAAGGCATTGACTACTCTGATACCTATTCACCAATGACTCGTATCACATCAATAAGAATGCTCATAGCCATAGAAACTATATTTGGTCTTGAAATAGATCAAATAGATGTGAAGATGATATTCTTAAATGGTGAATTGGATGAAGAAATTTACATGGAACAACCAGAGGGTTTCAATGTTCCTAGACAAGAACAGAAGGTGTGCAAACTTGTAAAATCCTTATACAGATTAAGACAAGCACCTGAACAATGGCACGTCATTGTGGGTTTAAAATCAATGATTGTGATAAGTGTGTATACACTAAATCAACTTAAAAATGATATGTCATTGTGTGTCTCCACGTAGACGATATGTTGATAATTGGTAGTAATCATAAGATGATTCAGTCTACCAAGAAAGTATTGACTGGCAAATTTTATATGAAAGATTTAGGAGTAGTTGATGTGATCTTAGGAATTAAGATTTCCAGAACTTCAGAGGGGTACATATTATCTCAGATTCATTATGTTGAGAAGATACTTGAGAAATATAATAAAAGAGATCTAAATATTGCTAGAACTCTTGTGGACCTAACTCTTCATTTATAAAAGAATACTGACTCAAGCGTATCTCAATTAGAGTATTCGCGAATCATCGAAAGTCTGATGTATCTCACAAATTGCACACGATCAGATATCGCTCAAGTTGTAAACAGGCTTAGCAGATATAAAGTAATCCAGGACATAACCACTGGAAAGTCATAGTAAAAATTTTGAGGTATTTGAGAGAAACTTCAAAATATGGTCTACATTATATAAGATATCATATTGTTCTACAGGGATACATTGATGCTAACTGGATATCTGACACAGTCGATTCTAAATCTGTGGATTTATTTTCACACTTCGTGGTGTAGTCGTGTCATGGAAATCCTTGAGGCAAAAATGTATTGCCCGGTCTACTATGGAATCAGAGTTCATAGCATAAGACAAAGCATCAGAAGAAGCGGAATGGCTTCAAAATTTCTTAGAGGATATTCCAAATTGGGCAAAACCATTGCCAACTATAAGTATACATTGTGATAGTCAATCGGCTATTAGGAGAGCTCGAAATACAATATATAATGGTAAGTCTCGACATATATGTTGAAGATATAATACCGTAAGGTAAGTGCTCTCAAGCGGCATAATTTCAATAGATTATGTCAAATCAAATGAAAACCTAGTGGATTCACATACTAAAGGTTTACCTTGAGAGCAAGTTGAGAAGTCAACAAAGGGAATGGATTTGAAGCTTATAAATTAAGAATTATCATTGTGGAAACCCAACCTAGCTAACTGGAGATCCCAAGATCTAGGTTCAAAATGGACAAGTGACACTTTATGCAATTCAAAATAAGCACTGTAGAGTTCTATACTCTAACTCATTCCTATAGTGACGTAGAGTGTTGTATGTTAACGTAAGAATAAGCTCAGGCTTCTAATGATCACTATATGAGAAGATTCCTAATAGGGGTAAAGGCATATTACCTCTTTATAGTAGATCACCTATTTTAAGTAAGAAGTGAGGCCGCTTTCACGGGGATTTTGAAGGCTGGATTTTCTAAAGTACTTGATGAATCTAGGACCGATGTCATGGCCAAATCGAACACAACCGTAGAACTAGAAATGGTCGAAGTAAAGCTGTGTGATGGCTATTGTCTTGGTTTACACCAACGACGGAATAGTTCAAGACTATGGATCACCGGTTTGTCATGTAAATCCAATTGTCATTTACTAGGAAAGGTTCAAGACGAAAGCTACATATTCTGATGCAATTTTATTTCATGGAAACTCTCTTTAGTGTTTGCATTAATATTAAGAGAATTGTGGGGGATTTTACGAAATTCTCTTAATATATAAATATATATATATATATATATATATATATATATATATATATATGTAGGAGATATATGTGCCTTAGAAGTGTCTTGTGGGAAAGACATAAATGTGGAGGGACATATCCTCTAAATTAAGAGGATGCCCCCTAGGCCTTTAAAGGCATTAAGAAAAGGTATAGCCCTTAGGAGGGTTACACCCTAAATCAAATTGTGTCCTCAAATGCACCCTTTCATGCCTATAAAAAAATGAGGCTCTTGGCTTTATTTTTCTGCATTCTTTGACATCATTTACAATCCAAAAACATAAGTCTAGGGTTGAGAGTTTCCTCCATTTTCCTTGTTCACGTTCTTGTGAAAGGAGTGCCACTTCTACAAGAAGCATCCAAGCAATCCTAGGAGAACATTAGCCACAAGACATTCGTAGAGCACCGAAGCGAGGCTAATAAGTTCTTAAGGACAGAGGCAACTCGACTTAGATTCATTTTTCAATCATCTTCAACTTCTTCCAGGTTTTCTCTAAGGCTTATGGTTTATATTCTGGTTTGGTATGTTAGTGATAAATTTTCATGTTAAACTTGTTTAATAACACATATGTTACAACAATCCCTAACACGTTCTTTCATCTCTCTCTCTCTCTCATTTGAAAATCATGATGCTAGGAGTTAGGTCTTTTTCATTTTGTAGAATTAAATTTAATAAAGTATTTAGGGATGCATTTCATTATATAATGACATGATTTTGGCTTCAAATGATGATGATTGCTCAAATGGATAAGAAGAGGCTATTGGTCGAGTATGTATGATGAGGGGGGCTGATGAATTTTGTGATGTTCATAGATTTTTTGATGTTAAAGGCATTAGGGGTGAAGGCATATTGAGGTGTTTGTAATTGTAGCATGAAATGCAAGACTTGAGTGTGAGTCATGCCTTGGCCGAAAATTTGGTGGGTGGGTGGGAGTTGGATTTTGTGTTTTTTAGTATGGTTATAAGCATGAATAATCAACCTGGGATAGCATATTATCATGATTCATGTTTGTAGTGGTTGAATTGGTGGAATTTGATAATTTTTTATCATGGCCGAATGGTAATGTTGATAAAGTGTTGTTGTTATGTTATGTTGTTAAAAATGTGTTAAGTATAAAGTAAATGTCTCATGTGATGGTGGTGAGCATTTTTATGTGTGTATGCGGCAAATTGAGGAAGTTAGTTTGTAATGTTTCTGAACAGGTTGTGGTAATTCACTTATAAGTTGGGATTCTGATGTCCGATTGATGAACTGTAACATTTTACGTACACTAGACATATAAGGAAATAAAACATCAGAAAAGCAACGATTTTGGACTTAAAATGAATTTGTATCGAATTTACGAAGTGAGCTGTCCTGCAGCTCACTGTATTCTATTTTTGTTTCGACAGCCCTTGAAAACTAGCTTGTAACTTGAGTTTCGATAGTCAGAATCAAAATCCGTAAAACTCAACATAAACTAGAAACATTAAAGTTCATCATACTAAAATTTTAACCTTTGATTCATTTCCTATTAATTATATTAAATTTTCAAATTTAGCCGTCGAGCAGTGAATTTTTCAGCGACTAAATAGAAACTATATTTCTGTTTCCGCACTTGCATAACTTCAAATCTAGGTCCGTAAAATTCATAGGTGACCTAGATATTCTCAATATCCTGCAAAGTTGAGTGTCCATGCATTGCATATTCTATTGTCCCTTACGAAAAGTATTCCAACTTATGGAATCTAATAATCGACTTGATTGAAGATTAGTGCTAGGATTCCCAACGGATGCCCACGCTGTGAAGCGCCTTCGGTTTCTCTTAGCACAGTGAGTGAATGCTACTTTTCTTTTTATGTTTTCAGAATAGAATACACTTATTTACTTAAGTTTACAATTGAGCTTATGTTAGTTTTAAGACTGTGATTTCAAGACTTACTTTCCATGCTTTAGGACATAGTTTTATGTTTTAGTATAGTACTTGAGTTATTATTTTAAACTTATAGTTTTCAGTTATGAACAGTTTAAATATCATGATAGTTTATACATGATTTATGTTATACCACACAATTTAGATTGTACTCAGTTGATATTTATAAATTATTATAAACATTTTCAAATCGCCAGTTCGTGTCGTCCCCTCAGGTTTAGCGTCTCGGGTTCGCTCATATTGCCTCATGGGGCACTGATCACCCCCTTGAGGCCCAACAGCAGGATTGGTATTTAACTTCCCTTGCCTATGTGGTGCTACATCCTGCTAGGTAGGTTTCACGCACCCAAGCTGACACTAGTAAGATTTTTCATGGAAGCAAGTTTCTTTTATAAGTATTTTACAACACATGTATTTTAGTTCATAAGGTTTTCATGTATAACAACATATTTATATTCTTTTTGGTTTTATCGCAGTTAAATGATTCAAAAATATATTTTTTATTTAGCGTTCACTCACCAAGTTTGTTATAAGATCTCCCCCTAGTCTCTTTGTGTTTGCAGGTCCAGATCCGGCCTTATGTACCTCAGGTCTCAGATACTCAAGATTGGAGGAGATGGACACCGGCTGCAGTCATTGGGGAATTCATGTCACAGTGTTCATATATCATGTTTAGAAGTCATGTAATAGACCGTAAGGTCGAATAGGTGTTTTGTGTATTTAATTAATGTATGTAATTATAAGATAATATGCATGCATGAATACATTATTTATGTATATATGATGATATCGCATTAATGAATAAATTATGCATGACTTCATGATCACTCACGGGATAGAATGATATCTTACAGGTTCTACCATGTGTATTAGATATAGGTCATGCAGGTTTAGTATATTCAAGTTAGTGGCTTAGGGGGATGGTTATGCCGTCTTCTACCGGTCACATCCCGAGTATATAGGGATATGACTGCGACGGTAGGGTCATGATGTCTTGTATACGTCGTAAGTTCGGGATACTGGTATGTAAGATGTCACCCCTCCATGTAAGTTTCCTTTCTCATCTTGTAGATCCTTAACTCAGTAAGTTCCTAAGTCCATTACAGGAATTCAGTTTAGCTTTCCAGACAGGCAATAAGTCTCTAGTAATATCAGTAGTTAATTTTTTATACTTATTTTCCCATTCATGACTGCATGACCATTTCTTGCAGGGGTCTAGGATCATTAAAATATAGTACAGCAATAACTGTAGGGAAAAATCAGTACTAGTACGTACGTAAATCAATCTTAGGTTCCACAATTCCCTCCCCTTAGATGATGACATCGTAACAACGATATTAGGATTAGTTTTTAAATGAGCCATTACCACTGTGTAAGCTCACTCAGTTCCTAGGTTTCTCTTTTTCATATGACAAGAATAGGTAGCAATTCCCCGAGGAAGCTCAAGATACACCATATAGTACGTTTCAGCTAGAAACTCAGAAAATGCAGACCATTGGGGCAAAAGTATGACCTTTTCCTTTCCACTTAAGAACTATATCGTAATCCCAGTAACAAGGAAGTGAGCCATGTATCACGCACCCAAGATATGCTATAATTCATGAGGCAATTGGTAGAGTTGTTTAACCCACTGCCACTGGCAGCAACAACCATGTAATTTGTAAATGGCTTTTAGTAGAAAAGTTCAGTCTTTTGCTACTCTATCTACCCACCTAATACTATTTAACCACCCAACCATACTTCAGATCAACCCATCTAATTTTTAACCACAATATATTCAAATTCGTTTTTCATTTGCATTGTTTGAGTACACAAGTATGAAATGAATTTGAATTTCATGGGAATTCAATTTCCCTTATATTGTGGAATTTGGCATGAACTTACGATAGTATTCCTAATAAAATTTTATGTTTATTTATTTTTTATTATATATAATAATTAATAATTTTATTTTTTAATAGTAAAATAATTAATTCATTTTTTGTTATAATATTTATTTCAGATTTTGTTATAATATTCATTTTAAAAATATTTATAGTTGTTTATTTTGTATTATTTATTTCAAAAAATATTTCGTCATATTTATTTCAAGAATGTTTATAGTTTTCTATTTTTTTTTTTAATATTTACTTATAACAATTATTTTTTTTATTTATTTAAAAAATTATTTATTTCTTTAATATTTTTAACTATACAAAATGGTATGACTTTTTAATTTCCTCATGTAAGTATTTCTTTTGCAATTATTATTATTCTTTTAAGTTTTTTATTTTGTAATATTCATTTAAGAAATTATTAATTATTAATTATTTTCTTGTGAATAGTAAAATAATTAGTTTAGAATGAAAATTAAATATAAAGCATGTATAATATAATCTCTTATGTCATATTCAAAATTATATTGGACTTTGTCTAAGCCAATTGCATATGCAGTGATGTCAATAATATTCGGATCCAAATTCAATTGAATCCGAATATCCGTATCCGGTAATAATATAATAAAAAATAAATAAATTTATTTTTAATTATGATTTTATTATATTTTTATATTTATATTTAGATTATTTTTGATGGATTTTAAATTATATATATGGTTTTGGATGTTAAATTAATATTGCTTAATTATAGATAAATATTATTTTTTTATCTTGTATTTTAAAATTAAATAATTTAAAAATAAAAAAATAAAAAATTTGTAGATTCGGATATCCGGAAATCTGGACAGGTAAAATCTGCATATTTCTTTACATATCCGGATCCAAAAAATTTAATGCGGATCTGAATTCGAATCCATATTTTACCATTCCTCTTCCATATACATCATCAACTAATTTTATAAAATGAGACATTGTGACAATGGTTCTATTGAATACTTTAATTCATATATTTCATTTTAATGTGAAGGCACATGATTTTACTAAAAATTTTATCTAATTTTTTTTTTACTATTATTATTGTAAACTTTACAACTCATATGTGGTAGTATTAATAAAATAATATTATTTAATTTAATTGTCTATTTTTTCATATTTGTAATTATTTATAAAAATATTGTTAATTTAACATTATAAATAAATTATTTATATTTCATGTATTTAAAATTATTATCATTAATTAAAATAACATTGAATAAATAAATTACAATTTTAATTAAAAAAATATTTTTAAATTTCTAGATATTTTTTAATTTATTGATTTTATAAACAAAATTACTAATAAATATTGATATTTAGTATAAAATGAAAAACTTGTTCATAAAAACTATATAATTTTCTTTCCTCCATAAATTCATTGTACAAACTAAATCAAACTTCCTCACCATTTCCTCGTACATAATCCTCACTAACTAAACATGACCCCGAATGGAACTTTGATGGAACCAGGATTCCGCAAACGCCATTGTGATCATTTAATTGGCTTACAAATACCACCAGTTTGAAGATAATGGGGTGGTAACTTACAGTGTAACCTGTATGATTTACGGTGTAGATAATTTAGGTGAGAGAAAACCACTGGCTTGAGACATCTAGGTAGTCATTTTCCTCATCGGCTCAGGCAGTATTTGGAACATAAATTATCAAGGATTTCTGCATACTCGATTGGAGTAGCCTCATTGCAAAATGTTTCATCCCATACTTTACGGAGATCTGCATAGAAGGAATACAATTTTGAAGTGAATTACATTTGCCTAATCAACTGATTACTGAATAGATTAGCATAGATCCGATAAAGTTTTATCTGTTAAAACATACCAGCCTTGTCTGCCGATGAAAGACACATGATGATCAAGTCAAATCTCAGGACCTTGGTTAAATTTTCTAGATATTTGATAGCCAGATCCATTTCTTCACTGCCAACAAAATGAAAAACAAAAGGGAGTCAAGAATCTAATAAAATTCTGGGACATCAACAACAAAATAGAAGATATTCACTTACATGAAAACTGTAGCAACCACCTTAACGATGTCAATTAATATAGGAGCAGACAATGCATTTTTAAATATTTGAGGAAGCGCATTTGGAGATATAGCCTAATAATTGAAAAATAAAGAGGAATTCAAAAAAAAAAAAATCAGCATGGCATGCTGAATCAACTGAAATAAACAAAAATCTTTATTAAGATAAACACATTTATGGTAATCAACCAAACATCTACTTTTAATTAACTAAGATCATAAAACTGATAAACCATATAGCTACGAGCATACAGAGACAATAAGACCAACTAGCACTGTTGATTTTGACAAACCTTCAAGAGACGAGATTGTAGGGCGGGATCACCAGAGAAGCCTCTCCAAGATACCTCAAACTCATATGCTGATTTTGGAGGTGTGATGTTCTTGGCAGCTTCAGCCACAGCTCTCGAAGCTGCTCGAGTGGCTAGTTCTTGCACTGATTCATCCAACTCCTGTTTACTAGTTCTGTGATTTCTCTGTAGAAAATTAAAACAGTCCTTATCAAAAACAGAGGATAAAAGCTAAAAATATAAAAATAATAGATGCAAGAGGGGATAAAAGGGAAAAAATAAATTCAAGCAAAGGGAGTGTGAATTGGACCTACGAAGGGGAACGATAACATCATAACAAGATCACAAGAAAGATTTTCTCAACACATCCTCTAAATAAATATTATGGAATCTAGATATAGAATAGGAAAGATATTATACCAAGAAACTCCTAATCTATTTGACATTGTTATAAATTGAATTTTCTCAAAAATATTCAGAAAACGATATTGACTATACGACCACCATAGAACAAAAGCCATGCCACCATTGCAAGGATGACCACGACTATAGTCAAATTAGGAGAAAGACTACACTTTTCTTACGTCAAATTGACATTTTTTCATGACCTCATCGAGTCGCGGAAACAGCCTCTTTGCAAAAAAGCAAGAATAAGGCTGTTCGAAGCCTCGTGCACTGAGCCATCCTTTTTATCTCCCAAAACTGGAAGCAAGAAACAGAGAAATTCGACAAGCAAAGATTTGAATTTGATATTACCTTCCCCAAGACAGAACTTTGAGTCACAATAGCACCAGAACCATCTTGCTGGCCTTCAAAGTTGTTTCCATCTATCATAATTTTGTTTTCTATTTTCTCCATGGATAAAGAAGTTCTCAGAGGATTCTTGCTATCAATCTCCTGAGAATAGAGTTAAAAAATATTTAGCCACCAATTTTCTTTATATTTTATAATAAGGGTCAGCTTCCAGTCTTTTGGTTCAGGACGATGAACGGATAAATGTTTTCTCCACATCTTCCCATCAATTATGGATTTTTTTCCTATACAAGTTAAGAAGTTCAAATAAATATGTTAACATAGATAAGAAGATTTACATTTTTTGCAATATAAATGCATCCACTGGCTGACATTATAGTTTCTCATGAATGATGAAACTCAATAGTATTTACAGGGGGGACAAAACAAGTGCAATACCTTAGAACGGTCTTGAATTTCGGTCACTCCTGCCCTCTCTGTAGTATTTAGGGCACCACAGATCTCATGCTTACTCACTTTCATTCCAGACTTTCCAGCTTTCTGTAGCGTTTTAGATGCCTTACGAAGAATCTCCTAGGAGAATAGATACCAATGACTTAGGAAGAAGCAAAAGAAGAATCTAGTAGAACAGCATTTAAATCACTAATCTAAAGAAGACCTAGGTGGCCAGCCGCCTAGGCGGCTAGGTGATGCCTGGCCGTTCCGATTTACCGGAAAATGGCGGACTAGGCGAAGCTTCTCAGAAAAACGCAGAGCTACGGCAAATGGTAGCTCCGATCGGTGCGTGGGTGGCGGCATTGGAACGGTTGGCGGGTTCTAATCTTGATGGATCAGCGCGTTTGGCGGACGGCCACCGGAGGGGGTGGCACGTGGGCCACACGAATGGTGGCCACCATCGGAAACACTGTCGACGACGGCCAGAATTTCCCAATTCCTGCTTCTAAGCCTAATTAAATCCAAATTTCTGAATTCTAAACCTAATTGACTTCAATTTGTCAAATCATAAACCTAATTAACCTCAATGTGTTAAATCCTAAACTTAATTAATATCATTATATCAATTGTCATAACCCAATCCTATTTGACCTTAATGTGTCAAATTCTAATCCTAAATCTAATTAAATCCAAAATTTCAAACAAAAATAAAATTTCTTTGAAAAAAAATAAATTCGCCTAACCCGTCCGTCTTGGCGTCGCTTAGAAGGCCTAGGCGCTCCCCCACCATACGCCTAGCGCCTAGCATTTTTTAGAACAATGATTTAAATCAACACCACATAGTTCATCTTTCAAAAAGCACCCTATAAATTTATCAAGCGAAAGAGAAAAATAAATTGTCCTATTCATCTCGAAGAAGCTAAACACCATTGAGTCAGAAAAATCCAAAGCTTGAATACCATCCATAATCCTAATCCACTACCCTCCCACTATCAATTCTATAAACAGTACATCACCTACCTCTGACAATAATACATGGTTGCATGTATCAAAGTGCCTGAACCTTGCATAAGATAATTTTTTTACAATAATTTAACTAGCGAAGTTCACTTGGTTACCATTTTTTTGAAAATTAACAGTGACTTCTAACTGAGGGGGTATAAGCTTTACTGGAAACAAGACATCCCTGGCCTAGAAGTAGGATATATGCCAAAAGCAGAAGCCATAACAGAAACATAAACAGTGAAATCCTTACTTCCTCAAAGAGAGATTTTACTTCAGCAAGTTGTTTCTTGATTTCTTGGTTCTTAGGTTCCAATCTCAGAGCAAACTGAGAATCTGCAATTAGGTATATTCACCATGTCAGACATCAGAACTATAAAAGAACACATGCGCCTCTTAATATGAACAAACCATGATGCAGGTAGAACATAACATACCCTCAATTGACTCTTTAAGTTTCCCAAGTTCTTTTCTAGCTGTAGCTCGACGTGAGTACGCTTTTATGTAGCGGTCATCAAGGTTTAAGGCCTCTGTACAGTCATCCTCAGCTTCCTGGAATCTGATGAATAAGAAAATGTAAGCAAAAAGAATAATGTTAAATTATTTTCAAATGATTTTAATGTCAATGAGATGAAAAACCTATATGTTATTCAATAACTTCTAATGGAACAAATTATGTTTTGGCAGACAAAAGTCCAGCCTGTGTTCTAACTAAACTTACCTTTTGAGTTTAAGATACGCCATAGACCTATTTGCATAGGCTACTGCAGTTGGTGATAGGCCAATGCTTCTTGAATAGCAATCAATCGCCTCTTTATACTTCTTCTGCTTGAAATACTCATTACCCTGAAAATGAAACACTTAGCCCTCAAGATTGCCCGAGAATCAATGAAATTCGACTAGACTCTACCTGAGCTGAGAGACAAATTCCTACCAGTTCTTTCTCCGAAGTAGCATCTGGAAGACTCTCTTCATTCACAAGACTACTTGATATGTGGCTGACTGAATCATAGCTCCTTGAATAAGATTCAACCAAGGGTACATTTCCACTTGTTTTCAATTTCTCATCAAATTTCTGAGAACATGACACCTTTAAGATAATTAACATAAAGTGGCTATATAATATTCACATACACACAAAAACAAACTCATACAGCTCCTAAAACAATAAGTAAATTTTCTGCACATCAAATTCCTTAATAGCGACGGAAAAAAAAACCAGCAAAGAACCAAAAAAAAAAAAAAGGCAAGCAAATAAAAATAATTGGTATTAAACATAAAAACAAAAAACAAATTTACCAAATTATCCTTTGGAGAAGCCTTATGCTTCATCTTTTTGTCCCTGTCTTTGAGAGAAAGTTCCCAATTCTGCAAGTCATTCAAAAACCCCTGGAAATCCTAGAACATAATAAAAATTTAACCTATATATAAAACACCATTTCCATGTAACAATTAACAAAACTGATACATTTTAGCATTAAAATAACTCAAAAAATAGTAATAGCGTAATAAAATAAAAAATAATGGGTTAAAAAAAACTTATTATTTAATTACCAGAGCTTGATCGCGATTGTGCTTCGCCATAGCAATAGTAAGTAGTAAGCACTGAACTGATTATCGCTTTCGATGTTTCGCGATGGGGCTTCTTGAGTTTTTCAAAATGCACGGATTGGCAAAAATGTAGGAGCATTTATTGTATTGTAGACTGGATTTGGGCTTCATTGTTCGGCCCATTATAGCCCAACACGGCCCGTTTTAAACGTGTTCAAATTAATGGATAAAAATAGGAGGGTATCGAATTCTAAACGAAACCAATCAAATTATGATAAATAAATATTTGATTCATTTATTAAATGAATCATAATATCGAGATTCGTAATCGATTCATTTAATAAACGAATCATAAGTCCCTAATGGATGCGGCTTGGTGGCAAAAGGGCTTAGAAATTAGTTTCAAAGTATTGGGTTCGAGTCCAGAGAGTACATTTCTTGTAAGAGCCTGGGACAGCCGGGGGTTTTACCGTTTCGCTTAAGCCCGGATGGTGGGTAGTTTGGCGGCATGGTTTCCAACGTTCCAAAAAAAAATCCTGAATGAATATTCATTTATTCATGATATGATTCAACGACATAATTTATCGTAATTTATTTATATTAATTCTTTATAAACACACAATTAATGTGTTTACTAAAAATGACCCATCAAAGCTAAGTAATTTTTTTTTAGTAATTGACATTAATTTCTTGAACTTAATTAAAAATAATAAAAATAGCAAAATGACAGTAATAAACGAATAAACAAATCAGTAAGCTCAAATTCGTATCTGATTCATTTAATAAATAAATTGAATCGAATAGATCCATATACTAAACAAATTAATTTTTTCAAACTCATATTGTCTTTAATGTGAATCGAATCAAATGAATAAACGAATCTTGACTTAAATTGTCACCCCTAGAAAAAAATACCTAATAACTTGTCGTTTCTGCATTAAATATTAAATAGAGAATTATTAAAAGGTCTTTCCACCATGATTAATTCCTAAAAAAGACATGATGTTAATGACTTTGATAAGTAGTTTTAATTTTCTAAGTTTCTTCATATTTAGTCCAAAGTATAGTATTAAGTTAATTGTCACCATATTTATATCCATATTTTACAAATCTCTATTCTAACAATATTTTTTTTACAAATTATTTTTTTAAAAAAAAAATCAATGTTAAGTGTCTTTTTTTAAAGGTTGGAGATCAAATATATTTTAAGGTAATGTTCACGTAAATTATAATTTTTTTTTAAGGATTGGACATGTTAAAATATATTTTTATATAAAATGACATTGTAAATATGACTCACATTGTAACTGTGATTGAATATTTGTAAATATTATTATAATTGAGAAATGTGATTGAGCATTGTGTATGTAACTAGCATTGTGACTAAGAAAATGTGATTTAAGTATTTATAATTGTTATTGTAATTGAGAAATATGACTGAGAATTATATATGTGACTGAGTTGTATGTATGAATATGATTGGGGATGTGATTGTGATTGTATGATTATGACTGTGTGACTTTGACTGTGAATGTAACTATGACTGTATGACTGTGACTGTGTAACCATGTGACTGTGTGACTCTTACTGTTGTACCATAGTGAATATAAAGTTGATTTTAAGCTTATAGAAGTCTTAATTTGAAAAAGATTCCTTGATAAAAGTTATAGGAGGGACTGTTAATTGTATATAGCATCTTACAAATTGTGATTTGGTATCTGGATGAAAGAGATATTAATATTTGAATAAGGCGGATGGGTTGCTTATAAATGTCAAAGTCATTTTTTTTTTACTTTTTTTTGTCGAAACATATCGACCATTGTACTTGTTTTAAAGCATATAATTTTTAAGTTAATAATATGTAATTTTTTTTACTTAACACTTTATATTTTGAGAGATATTTAATTTTTATATTTAAAGTTGAAAAGAAACACCCATAATTTTAAACCTTTTTTTGTTTTTGTTTTATACCAAAATTATAATAACATTATTTTACCATGTATATTTATGTCATTTAATATAGGTAGACTGAATGAGAAGAATCATTTATGTTTTGAATAAATTGGAAGAGTCCTGATAGTTTTGGTTTTTTTAAAAATTCCCCAACATTAACATTGTCTGTCATTTAAAGTTTTTTTTAAAAAATATTTTTTTTTATTACATTGCTCCTAGGGTTGGCAATTTTTGTGTCCCAATAGGATTCCATCCCAAATGAGATGGGATGTAGGACATATTTTTATATCTAATATGAAAAACAGATGGGATGTGATAAATAAATTGTCTTGAAATTTTTAGCGAGATGAGACAAAATACGGGACAAGACGAGATAATTTTTATCCAAAAAATAATGAGACTGGACTGTGATGAATTTTTGTCTGATTGTATTAATCGGTGAGACTAGGATTGATAAATCATTACCCATTCTATCTAGACCTGGCCAGCGATTCGGTTTCGGTTCGGAAACGAACCGAATCGGTCGGTTACCGGTTCCACAAGTGTGGAACCGGAACCAAACCGGTTAATTCCGGTTCAGTTCCGGTTCCGGTTCGGTTCGAACCTTTTTTCAATTATATAAAAAAATTCGAAAATAAATTAAAATAAATTAGATTAATTTAATAAATAAATAAAATTATTAAATTGAAGAGCTTGAACTTAAATGTTAAAAAATTTAGGTTGCCTACATATCCTCCAGGGTGAGAGGAATCAAAGCTCACGTAGTTCCATTACAATTTTAAGATATTTTCCCTTTGGAAATTTACAATTTTGTAATTATCAATCATCATTATCAGTTGATCCTTCAGCTCCGGTTCCGCTTGCACTTGTTGTTGCAGATGCATTATCGAACAAGTCTTTGTACGGGCCAAATTTGGTCCAGGGGCAATTTCGTCTTTTTGCTCCAGAACCACTACTGAATGCCCCCTGAAACCCCCTAACCAAACCCCAAAGACATATGCAGGTCCAAGCCCAACGAGCACCAACACCCGTAACCAAATGACCATCCAAAGGCCAGCCAACGTAACGCTCAAGTTCATAAACATCATTCATAAACCCATCCATTCCAGCCTACAACGGGCAAAATGCATTAATAGCTCCTTATGAAGTCGACATAACGGACGAGCAGTCAAAAGGCAATAAAGGCACACGTTACTGGAGCATGTATATATAGGAAACGAGGCTCTAAGAGGAAGGGACATTCAACATTCAAGCCCTACTACTCATAACCTTAAAAATACTATCTCCATAGCTCCCAGAATCACCGACCTACGGCCCTCACGACAACCCACATGGATCAAGGTAACATCTGACCTTGTTTCTCCTTCTACGGTGTTAGTATTACATTTCCATCACTGACTTGTGAGTCGGAGTGCCTACGACATCCACCACACCGGTGAGTAGACCCTCCATGCTCACCCTACCTCTTTGTTTTGCAGGATCGCTAGTGCCCCTCTCTACAAAATCTCGATTGTGGACCTTGGGCGAAATCCATCGTCTACAGTTTGGCGCCCACCGTGGGGCCTTAGCGATTCATAGCAGACGAAGATCTCTCAGCCTACGATCCTTTCAACACAGCTGCACATGGCTACTAGCAGCGATCATACATTAGATCCTGTGGCCTCTCAATTGGCCATTCTACAAGAACGATTACGAGTCTTAGAGGAGCAAAATTCAGCCATGCGAATCTCCAATATAACCCTCCAGAAGCAACTGGAGCAAATCTCTTCAACCTCCCGACAACCTGATACTACAGACCTTCCCGGCAATCCCACAATCCCCATCAATCTCTTGGGGGCATTCAACAATGTGACAATTGACAATCTGCCATCAGACAACCATCCACCAAATCAAGAAAGAAGTCAACTTATTTCCTCAACCGACCAAGCACGGAAAGTTGCCTCCACCATGCGCAAGGAAATGCAGGAGTTCAAAGATGCAATTCTCTCCAGCCTACCTAGTGTCAGACTACCAGTGAGAAAAATCTGAGCCGACACGATCTCAGATACCCCATTTTTGGACACCATCACTTCCACCGAACTACCAATGAAGTTCAGTCCTCCAGATATGAAGCTGTAAGACGGATCCACAGACCCGAACGATCGTGTGATCCATTACAAATACAAGATGATGTCGACTGATCTGGCTCCTCATCAATGGGTAGCTGGAATGTGTAGAGGATTCGGAGAAACATTGGCAGGCCCAACCCTCACTTGGTTCCTCAATCTATCTTACAGGACTATTGGGTCATATCAGGAACTAGCTGATAAATTTATGGAGCATTTTGCAAGTTCTTGCAAGCTTGAGAAGACCACCAATGACCTTAATGTAATCCAACAACGGAGAGGGGAGTCATTGCGAAGCTACGTGGCTTGCTTCAATAAAGAAAGGATAACAATCCCAGATCTCTATCAGCCTACTGCAGTGGAAGCATTCAGAAATGGATTACTTTCAGAAAGTGGACTCTATAAAAAGCTCACTAAATTTCGATGCTACACTATGGATCATGCCATGGACCAGGCTCAAATTGAGATTAAATGGGAGAAGGATAAAAGAAATAAGAAAAGAGATAATTCCATCAGCCATCACAATGCGAGAACCTCAAATCCGCCCAAGCGACCCTACAACTGATATGCTAGCAATGTACTTCAATAAAGTGATACTTGATGTAATTAGTCAATAAAAAAAGGGGCTAGATGACCACCCATGTTGCCTTGGGGACATCATAGCTTCCCAAATAAGTATTTATTGGTTACTTTAGAAAGAAAACTATCATTCACAAAACTCCAACTTATGGAGAAACCCATTTGCTCCAATCGACCTACATTTACCAACACCTGGCCCAATCGACATGCTTCTCCCAATCGACATGAGAATACCCTCAAAATCCTCCAACATACCCAATCGGCCAAGAAGTAAACTCTAGGATTGTCATCTCCTCCATACTATGTGAAAAAAAATTATCATATCTTTCAGACGATGAAGGATTGCCATCTCCTCCAAACTACATGGAAGGATTTTCATCTCCTCATTCGACCATGAAAGAACAAGGCGCATCCTTCCAATTTAACCAATTTTCCTACCATTCACCCCATACGACGAAGCAATGTGTCTTGCATTGGAATATCCAGCAGCCCCACTCTACCTGTATAAAGACTTGCCATGAGAAGGATGTCTCATACGACAATACATAAATGAATACTTGGCATGGACATCCCAGTCGACATTACCAGATGGAAGAAGGCTTAGTATCTGACAGAGGGTCCACTCGACACGACAAGGAAAAAGTCTTGGCTATGAGCTGAAGCACCACTCGACAAGACAAGGAACATGTCTTAGTTAGGGGCTAAGGTTCCAGTCGACACGACATGGAGGAAGGATCAGTTATTGGCTGAAGTTTCATTCGACACGACAGATAAGTAGGGTGAGTTGCCAAAATTTCCAATCAACATTACATGGATACACATCATGAGGATGCTATCACACTCGACAATACAAAGATGTAGTCTCAGCTCAAGGAAGATGCTTCAAATGAAGATTCATCATGAGGTGAATGTCCCACTGGACACTAAATTCAACATGAGGTGAATGTCTCACTCGACATGACACGTATGAGGCTTACAATTATTTAAGATCCCATTCGACAAGACATAGATATCACCTTCCTCAGAAGATATGAAAGGTTAGTCATCATATACATACGACATTGATTTAATACCGCAAAATCCAGACTACATAGGGAATCTTTTATCATGCCTAGTAGTATGAAAAATCTTTTGGACCTCCATCAGGTCCACTCGACCGACCTTCATCAGGTTAGGTAGTATGAAAAGACCTCCATCAGGTCCACTCGACTGACCTTCATAAGGTTAGGTAGTATGAAAAATCCCTTGGACCTCCATCAGGTCCAATCGACCGGCCTTCATCAGATTAGGTAGTATGAAGAATCCCTTGGACCTCAATCGGGCCCAGTCGACCGACCTTCATCCAATCTAGTAGGATGATGACCCTCATGGACCTTCATCAGGTTCATTCGACTGTAGTCTCATGGTCTTCAGATGACATGGTCTCAGACTACAAGTCCTGTAGAATGAGGAATTATACCCTCATTGACCTTAGTTAGGTCTTGTAGAATGAGGAATGAGAACCTTCATTGACCTTTGTCAGGTATTGTAGAATGAGAACCCTCATTGACATTCTTCAGGTCTAGTAGAGTGAGAAGTGATAACCTTCTTGGACCATTGTCAAGTCCATTCGACAGGTCCATACGACCGTAGTCTCATGGACCCTCATCAGGAGAATGGGTGATAACCTTCATAGACCTTCATCGGGTCTAGTAGTATGATAAGGAAAGACTCTTGGACCTTCGTCAGGTCTGTAGAGTGAAGACTTTCATAGACCTTCATCTGGTCCAAACGACATTGAAGACTCCACTGATCATTTGACCCGTAGTATGGGGATTATCCTAACCTTCATCTGGTTCAGTCGACCGGGGACTTCCCCTATAGACTCATGTTGAGTCAACTGAAGACATGGACTTCCTACAATCTATATGACAATGTCGTGTGAATTATCTCCTGAACCTTCATCTGGTTCAATCGACCGGGGAAATCCCCCATGGACTCATATCGAGTCAAGTTTTTAGACATAGATTACACATGTCGAATGACTTATATCTTCCTGGCCTCATCAAGTCTAGTCGACCGGGGACATCCCCCATGGACTCATGACGAGTCAAGTTTTTATACATTGATTACACGTATCGTATGACTTATATCTCCCTGGCCTCATCAAGTCCAGTCGACCGGGGACATCCTCCATAGACTCATGGCGAATCAAGTTGTAGACATGGGATACACATGTCGTATGACTTATAACCTGAACTTCATCTGGTTCAATTAGCTGGGTACTTCCCTAATGGATCTAGTATAGTCAAGTTCATTATCTCGACCATCATCTGACTCGGACGAACTGGATACTTCCCCAATGGCTCTTGTAGAGTCAAATTCATAACTTGATATTCTTTTGGTTCAATCAATAGGCAGCATCAACGCTCGAGTACACCTACATACTATGGCCTCGACCCAGGTGACACACGCGTCAAGTACTCTCCAAGCCAATGACTCTTTGACTTAGCGAGTATGGGACAAACTGTACGGGCCAAATTTGGTCCAGGGGCAATTTCGTCCTTTTGCTCCAGAACCACTACTGAATGCACCCCTGAAACCCCCTAACCAAACCCCAAAGACATATGCAGGTCCAAGCCCAACGAGCACTAACACCCGTAACCGAAGGACCATCCAAAGGCTAGCCAACGTAACGCTCAAGTTCATAAACACCATTCATAAACCCATCCGTTCCAGCCTACAACGGGCAAAATGCAGTAATAGCTCCTCATGAAATCGACATAATGGACGAGTAGTCAAAAGGCGATAAAGGCACACATTACTAGAGCATGTATATATAGGAAACGAGGCTCCAAGAGGAATGGACATTCAACATTCAAGCCCTACTACTCATAACCTTAAGAATACTATCTCCATAGCTCCCAGCATCACCGACCTACGACCCTCACGGCAACCCACAGGGATCAAGGTAACATCTGACCTTGTTTCTCCTTCTACGGTGTTAGTATTACATTTCCATCACTGACTTGGGTGTCGGAGTGCCTACGGCATCCACCACACCGGTGGGTAGACCCTCCACGCTCACCCTACCTCTCTTTTTTGCAGGATCGCTAGTGCCCCTCTCTACGAAATCTTGATTGTGGACCTTGGGAGAAATCCAGCATCTACAATCTTCAAAATCATCGGGGGCATCTTCTTGTTGTCTCAGATCAGCTTGAGTCCAATCATCCACACAAGCTGTTGCTTCTAGAGTGCTTGGATGTAATGAAGATCGGTTAGCTTCCAATATATTACCTCCCAAGCTGAAGGCTTGCTCAACCGCAACGGTGGAAATATGTGCTACCAATATATCTTTAGCAATAATTGATAAAACATGATATATATTTTGATGTCGGTTCCACCATTCAAGGATTTTAAAATTTTTACTAACTAAAATTTCAGTAGGAAACTCGAAATTTGTAGATAAATAATTATCTAATTTGGGGTTATTACTTGTCGTATCCCTAGCTTTTTTATTTCGTTGCAGTAACCAACGATCCTCTGCGCTAAGTCTTGTTTGAATTATCGGTTCGCTACTACTAGATTCACCTAATGTTCCTAAGTTATTCTTATAACCATAGTAAGCTTGTAAAGCACTATTCAAACCTTCTAATTTAAATCCAGGATAAAAAAAACAGCAGCAATAAGATAAAGTAAATGAATTTCTCTAAAATAATTCAACCATTTTACCTTCATAACAGTAATGGCTTCGAACAAAACAATATCATTAGGATCGCTACTGTCAACATGTTCATCGAGAGTACCAACAATATTCAAACTTTCAAGAAGAAATAAATGTGTTGTAGGATAATAAACTCTGCTAAAAATTAAAGTAGCATCATTAAAAACTTTTAAAATATCTAAAATTTATTCACAAATATCTCATTGACTAGGAAAAAGTGTGATATTTTGAACATGTTGAGAAAAAAAACTACATAATGCATCTTTGTATTGTAATGCTTGACATAAAAGAAAATAAGTTGAATTCCAACGTGTTGGAACATCTCTTGAAAATTTAATCGGTTTAATACCATTTATTTTACAAAACTTGGCCCATTCTCTCATAACTTGAGAATATGACCAAATACAATTAAGTGCCGTCTTAATAGGATCAATGAAAGGTGATAATAATTTCAGACAATCTTGAACACATAAGTTAAGGACATGACATGTGCAACGAATATGAAAAAACCGACCCCCTAAATTTGGTTGACATATTTATTTTAAATCATTGATGGATGCAGTATTTGTAGATGCATCATCAAATCCAATTGTTAAATATTTATCTACTAAACCATATTCATCAAAAATTACCTTCATCATTCTATAAATATTTTGTGCAGTATGTTAGTCATCAAAAACTCTAAATGCAATAAGTTGTTTTTGCATCGTAAATGATGCATCAATCCAATGACAAGTCACACCCATGTATGAGTGTGTTTGCCAATGGTCACTTCAAATATCAGAACATATAGAAATACGACCTTTAATCTCTTTAAATATCTCATTTAAAATAATTTTACCATCTTTGTATAATTTTAAAATATGACGTTTTGTTGTGTTTCGAGTCATTCTACATGCAGCAGGATTTAAAGCATTATGCACGTAATTAGTAAAATGAAGTTTTTCACCAAAGCTTAAAGAAAGATGTGCCATACAAGTTAATTTCGCAAATTCTTCTCTATTTTTTGCATCAGAATATTTAAATAAATCCACAGCACTCGTACCTCTACTAGATGATGCGTACCTGGCCATTTGAGTTTGCGTCGTATCAATTCCAAGTTCAACCGCATGATGTCTTTCAAGGTGCTTGATCATATTTCCGTATCCACCAAAAAATTTGTAGGAAACCCCACAATGGTTGCAAACTGCTCTTGAACTTTCATTGTCTTGGCGGTCTAAATGAAAATGAATTTTGAAAACATCCGAGGAACGAGCCTTAACTTCTCTTCTCCATGATTGTGAACCGACACTAGGGCCGCTCTCTTGAGTTGGCATATTTGACATTATGTTCTCAGATTGAGCTTGCCATTTTTTGCTTAAGAAATAAGTAAGAAGAATAAGAAAATTGACTAATTGAGAATGATAATAACTAATTGAGATTGAGAATAAGAGAATTGTAAAAATTGAGAGAGTTGAGAAATTGGTGTGTTGAAATAATGAAAAATGACCCATATTTATAGAATTTTAGAATTTTTTTTGATACTGAAAATGCCCCTAAATATAACCATTTTATTACCGTTATTAGGGGTTGACCGGCGTAAACACACACGTATAACGCAAGCGCACGTATCGTTCAAGTAGTATAAAAATATCGATTCCATGAAGACTTAATTCCTACTGTTGTTATTAATTATTGATACTATTTATTTACAGATATCTAATTGAGGGTGAAGAGAATGATTGCTTGATTGATTTGGTTGATTGTAGATTTGCTAAATAAATAAATAAATAAAAAGACAAAAGAAAATACTAAGGAAAATAACAAAAGATACAAAGATCTAGGGTTGTGAATCATTCTAAAATCTTTTAAAATATGAAGTGATTATTTTATGTTTGTGTAATAAATCGGTTTACTAACCTGGAACACGAAATTATGCGAAAGCCTTTGTCGATGGTCAGACGCAAATACCCAGTTTAACCCAATTGAACCATATGTCTATGTCAACCAAATTATCTGGATTCATTAAGTTTAAGTTCCAATTATGGCTACCCCGGCCCGACATGTATATTCCTATCCTGTAAGGAAATCTATTAAAGGGTTATCTATCCTCAAGGAAGATCGTGGGCTATTAAGTCTAAGGCTGAAACCTAAAATCCCTATGTCTAGTTCATTTTTACCACATCAATCTTATTGGTGATCAGACAACAAGAAGCATTAAGCTTAAGACTTAATAAATAAACCTTTAAATTACCCAAACTATAAAATAATCCCTTATAAACTGGTGATATTATAATTCATCACAAGCCCAGATAACTAACACATAACTAGGGCTAGTAAAGACTTAAAAGTAAAAGACATAAAATAAGAGTGCTGAAAAGTAAAAGACATAAAGTAAAAGCTGAAAAGTAAAATAAAATAAAATGCTAAGGTAAAAGGATCAACTTTTACTATTTACTATTTAGATATCTCCCTTAATATAATATATTAACTTGTGATTATTTTACCAACCATCCATATAGGCGGTAACCTGATTAAGTCAAATTAAGTCCAACCAGCCATAAAGGCGGAACCAAAATAAACCTGCCATATAGGCGGTAAGAAAATTTAATTACCAACCGACCAATCTGGCGGTATCCTTGATTAGTCAGGTTTAAACCAGATTAAAATGAATTACCAACCGACCAATCTGGCGGTATCCTTTTTAATTCAATATTTTAAATAGTGAATATATTATTTTTAAGGGAGATTAATCTAAGTAATAACAGTAAAAGAATTACCTTTCACCCTAGCTGTGGAAGTTACATCCTCATGGTGAATAGTAAAAACTATAAAAGGTAAGAAAATAAATTACTATTATTACAAAACGTAATTAAAATTATTTACAAAACTAAAAACTAAAAACTAAAAGAAACTAGAGAGAGAAACTCCCTCTTTACATTAAAGAAGTGAGAGAGAATGGTACAACTGAAATTGAAATCTCGAGCTCAATTTATAGGCCTCGGTGGGGTTCCAGCGTCGCGACGCCAAGGCCTTTGGCGTCGCTACGCCAGCTTCTGTCGACGTGGCATGCTCTGGTTCGTCAGCTGCAGATTCTGGATAAGGTGATAAGATGACACGTGGCAAGGTGGTTGGGGCTCAATTATTGTGACACGTGGCGGCTTCTGATTGGTCGGCTCAGATTCTTATCCGCCACATGTCAGATAGGGATAAGAGAGTCAATGATTGATGCTGACGTGGCTCTGACGTGGCGCTGACGTGGGGACACGTGGCAAAGTGACTATCGGCACCATAGAATTACGACACGTGGCACTTCCGGATTGGCTGGCGATGACGTGGCAGTTTGACTCAGTCAACCTGGTGATATGGACGATGATGTGGCAATGACGTGGAGTGACACGTGGCGACACGTGGCGATGGTGATTGTCGGCACCGTATGATGATGACACGTGGCACAACGTATGTTAGCAGATCGGTTATGATGGTGACACGTGGCACGACGCACGTTAGCAAAGTCAAACTTTTCTCAAATTCAGATTTATGGACCCGGCGCACGTTAGCACTGTTCGGCGCACGTTAGGTGTCGGGACGTGGAAAATTACCAAAATGTCATTTTCATTAATTTTCACTGTTTTGCTCCAAATCACCTCCAGAATGTCCTGAAACTTTATTTATCTACAAAGTAAAACAAAACACATCAAAATATTCACAAAACTCAAGAAACTATACAAAATATTAGGTTAAATGAGTGGGAAATATTGATAGATTTACCACTCATCACACCCCCAAACCTAACATTTTGCTAGTCCTCGAGCAAAACACAAAATAAAATAACATAATAAAATTTAATTAAGCCACTTTCGTAGGGATCACGATTGCATTTAACGTATGCAACAAGCCTTTAAACCCCTAGGTGTCCCTAGTGGACGAGTTATAGTCTCGTGAGGGTTTAGAGCAATGATACCCACAAACATTTTACAAAAGTAAAAAGGTAGTGAAACTAATGCACACAAAAGCAAAAAGACAAGCGAAAAGAGAATAAAGATGTTAGTGACTAATTATGTGAAACTTCTACTCCAAGTTACTAGTTGTTTTGTTTCATTCTAAATTACCGAATAAGTAAATTCTCCGATTATATTTACCATTCTCCATATACACAGCCAACAAAATATTAAACAACTCATTTTTGCCCATAACAGTCATAAGTGCAGTTGATAAGAGAGTAATATTTTTGTCCTAAAGTTTTATCGGAATTCACACCTTTTTGCAGCAATGGAATAATTTTTCGGATTTTTCTGATTTTTTTCTTTGATTTTTGATTTTTTATTTATTTATATACAATATCTTCCGTCTATGTAGCGAGCTTTGGGTCGGTGACTCCCAAACCAGTTGGCTTTAGGGCACCAGGTGTTAAGACACCCCTACGGACTTAATTACTCAGACTTCATATATATATATATATATATATATTATATATATATATATATATATATATATTTGCAGCATCTTTGTTCCATGTAGCGAGCTTTGGGCCAGTGACTCTCAAACCAGTTGGTTTTAGGGCACTAGGTGTTAAAACACCCTTACAGACTTAATAACTCGGATCTCAGATTTTTTTTTTACTCCATTGCTTTTTGAGATGCTTCCTCCAATTAAACTAGAGCACTGAATATTACAAACTTTTCAATTACAGTTCATGTCCGTATGTTACTATGCATGTTGATAATACCTGTCAACTGAGCATATGAAGATCCATTTTAGTTAGTTTTATGGAGAATTCACAAATTAAATAATTCAAAAGGAAATAAACAAAAATTAACTTGTTTCGAAATAGGTTTGAGATACGTCTCAAGAGTGGAAATTCCTTACTCAGCTATCTCTTACCAATTTCACCTTTTTAGTCAAAATAAAAACACAAAAACGCAAAATATTTTGTTATTTTTGAAAATTTTTCAATTTTTTTTTTGTATTTTTTCGAAAAATTTTGGATTAAAAACAAAAATAACACACAAACTAAAAACAAGGTACTGATCAACTAATTCCCTCCCCCAAACCTAAATGAGACATTGTCCACAATGTCTTAAACAATATAAGAAGAGTTTAGAAGATAGTACCTGGTTAGCTGAAATTCTATACGAAAAGTTAAAGGTTAAGATCCAGATTACACGATGCCTCTTACCACGATCGTCCTCGGACCAATTTATCTTTGAAAGGACAGGGTCAATTTGTGGTTCATAGGCTAAGAGTTGGTCTATTAGTTCCGGAGCAGTTCTGGCAGTAAAGAGGAGTTCTTTTAAAGGTTTCGACACGAACCCATTTCTTCGGGCATCATCAAGAAACACACAAAGAAAATCATAAAATCCATCTACGTTAAACAGCCCAATTGGTTTCTGGTGTATGTTCAAGTTCGCCCAAGATAGCATTATAAAAATTTCCTCCAATGTACCCAAGCCACCTGACAAAGCAATAAAGACATCAGCACGGTTAATCATTTCTATCAGTCGTCCAGACATACCTGGCACGATCAATTCCTCTCCGTTTGATGATTCAATAAGATTTGCTTCTGCCAAGGGTTTTGGGATGATTCCCAAAACATGACTGCCTTCTTCCTGTACGACCTTTGAAACGATCCCCATTAGTCCAAGATTGCCTCCGCCATATACTAAGTGCATATTTCTTGCAGCTAAGACTCGACCCAATTCTTGTGCTGCTTCTACGTATTGTGGTTTAGTACCAACACTACTACCGCAAAACACACAGATATTTTCAACTCGTCTTCTTGAAGTGGCTTCCATGTTTTACTCTGGATGTCTTCAAAAGTGCAATGATGAGTTGAATTTATAATACCTGAAAAAGGGTGAGTAAAATAATAGCACTAGTTCCTGCCAAATGACAATTATTAGTTAAACAGTAAAATAAATCGTGATAGTCAAAAAGGTCTGGATCCTGTCGGAGAAAATAAAAGAAAACAACAAAACAAATCACAATTATTAGGAAAAGACAAAGAGATATAATATGTACAAGAATTTACAGCTTCATTGACGTCTATGAGTCAGGGACAAGCTTCCCATCCAATTTTCTTATAAATTGGCAAACAGGGTCTTTTTTAGTCAGATTCCCAGACTTAACTGTTGTCTTTCTTTTTGGAATTGTGTATGTAATCTGCGAATTTCATGATACACAAATCCACATGGATGCGTCTCAAGAGTTTTAGATATGTCATCCAAAGACTCCTTACTCAAGCCATCCCTAATGAAATTAATTTTATCTTTGCGGGTATTAGACATCATTCCTAAAGAACGACAACGAGTATCACAAAACATACGAGCACATTTATAACAAACACACATTCTTTTGGCTCTTCTCTTTTTAGCATATGTGCTCTTTCCTAAACCAGACAGATGTGAAATAAAAGAGTCAGAAGACTCACCTGCCAATCGGACTCGTGCTTCAATTATCCAACGAATGTCAGTAGGAATACCTTTGATCATCAGTAACCTCATCCGTTCCAAGCGAGCTTTGTAGATTTTTATCAGAGATTTTTGAGGGAGAGAAGGAAATTACTTGTGAAGATTTGCGAGAGCTTCTTCCATCTTGAAATGTCTTAATCTGTAAAAACTAAACACATAAAATTAAATCACACCAAATCACAATATATACACAAATTGCATGGGTTGCCACCCTGCGAGCGATAAGTTTAAAGTCGTCAGCTAGACTTTACTTCTCGATCGTTAGGCTGGATCTGAAAGTGTGACACTTTCTTTTTGTCGCTCAAATGATTCTTCCCAGTAGTGCTTAACACGCTTGTTTTTAACCTTGAAAGTTTTGTTGGAGTCAGGATCATGTATCTCAACGGCTCTATCTGGTAAAACTTTGGTGATCACAAATGGACCTGACCACCGTGATTTTGGCTTCCATGGGAATAATTTCACCCTTGATTTGTTTAAAAGTACCTTCTGCCCTGGTTCCAGTTGTATGCGTACTAACTTCTCATCATGTCTTTTCTTGCCCTTTTTTTGTACAATTTGGCATCCTCAAAAGGCTGATTGTGAAATTCCTCCAATTCGTTGAGCTGGTGGATCTTTTTCTCTTCTGTTGCTTGTAGTGCAAGAATTGGCTCTTTCAGTGCAAAAGACGCTTTATCTTTAGGCTCCACAGGCAATTGACATGTTTTAAGTTTGTCAGTAGAATTTTGCATTGCATTGGAGTTCTGAATGGTACTGTGTATCACATCAAGTCTGAAAAATTCCTCATTCTTTTCATCATCTGAGAAATTCATGGCCTTGAAAACATTGAATGTTACTTCTTGGTCATGTACCCTCATAGTTAATTCTCCTTTTTGTACATCAATAATGGACCTGTAGCCAAGAATGGTCTTCCGAGGATGATTGGCACGTCTGCGTCTTCCTCCATATCAATGACAATAAAATCTGCTGGGAAAATGAATTTGTCAACCTTGACCAGCACATCCTCAACTACGCCTCTTGGAAATACGAGCGTTCTATCAGCAAGTTGTAGAGAGACTGAGGTGGGCATTGTTTATCCAATCTGCAGTTTCCTGAAAATAGAAAAAGGCATCAAGTTAACACTTGCACCTAAATCACATAAAGCCTTACCAAAGTTATGTTCTCCTATGACGCAAGGAATGGTGAAACTGCCAGGATCTTTCAACTTCATGGGAAGTTTCCTCTGAATGATGGCGATGCATTCTTCCGTTAATGTTACTGTCTCGTAATCTCTCAATCTCCGTTTTCGTGAAAGAATGTCTTTCATGAATTTTACATAGCTGGGCATTTGTTCCAAGGCTTCTGCAAATGGAATGTTGATGTGCAGTTTTTTGAACACCTCCAAGAATCGAGCAAACTGCTTGTCCAGTTTATTATTCTGAAGACGCTGAGGAAAAGGTGGAGGTGGAGTGATCTGTTCTTTTTCCTTTGCTTCTTTTTCCTCCATCTGTTGCTCTGCTTCTTTTGGAACATCTCCAATGGTTGCTTTGATTCCAACATCTTTGTTGATTTCAGTACCACTTTTCAAAGTGATGGCTTGACATTGCTCATTCCCTCGGTTCCTTGGATTTGGTTTTGTATTGCTAGGAAGATTTCCTGGTGGTCTGTAACTCTGAGCATTGGCCAGTTGTCTGATTTGATTCTGCAGTGCTTTGATAGAAGCATATTGGCTTTGAAATATAGCATCATATGCTGCTTGTTGCTTTTTGAACATCTCTGTAATCTATTCTTTCATTTCTGGTTCTTTTTCAAACTCCTGGCTTTTGTTCTGTTGCTGGAATCCAGGTGGTGGATAGTTCTTTTGCCCTGAATTGTTGCTCAATGAGAAATTGGGATGATTCCTCCACCCCGTGTTGTAGGTGTTGGAATATGGATTGTTCCACTATCTGTTGAAATTGTTGACATAATTCACCGTCTCTTCAAGTTGGTTTAGTTCTGGTGCTCCTCCATATGGTGAACTTGTGGATCCAGTGGTAAGAGTCTCCATGAATTTTCATATCTGATCCAGCTTGGTGTTGACTGCTGTATTAGCTCCACTTTCATAGATTCTTGCAATTCTTTGGATCATGCTCCTTTCTGTTGGCCACAAGGAATTGTTGTTGGCCATTTCTTCGATTAGGTCCCAGGCTTGATCTTCTCATTTTGCCATCAAAGCTCCACCAGCAGCAGCATCGATTGTGGTTCTCATTATTCCAGAAAGTCCATTATAGAATGTTTGGACTTGAAGCCATTTTGGAATCTCATGGTGAGGACATTTCCGGAGCAAATCTTTGTACCTTTCCCAAGCTTCGTAGAGAGTTTCTGATTCTTGTTGTACAAAGGATGTGATGTCATTCCTCAGCTTTCCGGTTATGGCTGGTGGAAAGTATTTTGCAAGAAATTTGGTGGCTAAAGTGTTCCAAGTTGTGATAGAAACTGCTGGTAGTGAATGTAGCCAAGCTTTAGCTCTGTCCTTCAAGGAGTATGGAAAAACACGCAGTCTCATTGCTTCTTCAGCTTCTCGGTTGTTATTGAAAGTGCCGGAAACTTCCAGGAAGTTGCTGATGTGGGCATTAGGATCTTCAGTTGCTTTTCCCCCAAACTGCATTGATTGCTGAATCATCTGAATGCAAGTTTTGATGTCACCTGCATTTGCTGGTAAGGGAGGAAGTACAATACATGAAATGAGGCCATCAACCACCGGAATGGTTCTATCTCGAATAGGAATTGGTGGTGCAACCTCCAAAGGTTCAGGTTCCATGTTGACTATAGCTTATTGGCCTTCTCGCCTTTCTCTTCTCAACTGTCTGATGGTTCTTTCAATTTCCGGGTCAAGCGGTCGGAGTTCAAAGCTTCTAGTTCGTCTCATGAAGTTTCTGAGAACTTGAAACACAAGAAAACAAAAACAATAAGTAAAAAGAAAATTAGATACAAGTAAAGGTATCTAACCTTAAAACTAATAGTGAAAGATAAATAAGTCTCCGGCAACGGCGCCAAAAACTTAACCAGCGTAAACACACATGTATAACGCAAGCGCACGTATCGTTCAAGTAGTATAAAAATATCGATCCCACGAGGACTTAATTCCTACTGTTGTTATTAATTATTGATACTATTTATTTACAGATATCTAATTGAGGGTAAAAAGAATGATTGCTTGATTGATTTGGTTGATTGTAGGTTTGCTAAATAAATAAATAAATAAAAAGACAAAAGAAAATACTAAGGAAAATAACAAAAGATACAAAGATCTAGGGTTGTGAATCATTCTAAAATCTTTTAAAAGATGAAGTGATTATTTTATGTTTGTGTAATAAATCGGTTTACTAATCTGGAAAACGAAATTATGCGAAAGCCTCTGTCGATGGTCAGACGCAAATACCCAGTTTAACCCAATTGAACCATATGTCTATGTCAACCAAATTATCTGGATTCATTAAGTTTAAGTTCCAATTATGGCTACCCCCGCCCGACATGTATATTCTTATCCTGTAAGGAAATCTATTAAAGGGTTATCTATCCTCAAGGAAGATCGTGGGCTATTAAGTCTAAGGCTGAAACCTAAAATCCCTATGTCTAGTTCATTTTAGATTTACCACATCAATCTTATTGGTGATCAGACAACAAGAAGCATTAAGCTTAAGACTTAATAAATAAACCTTTAAATTACCCAAACTATAAAATAACCCCTTATAAACTGGTGATATTAGAATTCATCACAACCCCAGATAACTAACACATAACTAGGGCTAGTAAAGACTTAAAAGTAAAATACATAAAATAAGAGTGCTGAAAAGTAAAAGACATAAAGTAAAAGCTGAAAAGTAAAATAAAATAAAAAGCTAAGGTAAAAGGATCAACTTTTACTATTTACTATTTAGATATCTCCCTTAATATATTATATTAACTTGTGATTATTTTACCAACCATCCATATAGGCGGTAACCTGATTAAGTCAAATTAAGTCCAACCAGCCATAAAGGCGGAACCAAAATAAACCTGCCATATAGGCGGTAAGAAAATTTAATTACCAACCGACCAATCTGGCGGTATCCTTGATTAGTCAGGTTTAAACCAGATTAAAATGAATTACCAACCGACCAATCTGGCGGTATCCTTTTTAAGTCAATATTTTAAATACTGAATATATTATTTTTAAGGGAGATTAATCTAAATAATAACAGTAAAAGAATTACCTTTCACCCTAGCTGGGGAAGTTACCTCCTCATGGTGAATAGTAAAAACTGTAAAAAGTAAGAAAGTAAATTACTATTATTACAAAACGTAATTAAAATTATTTACAAAATTAAAAACTAAAAACTAAAAGAAACTAGAGAGAGAAACTCCCTCTTTACATTAAAGAAGTGAGAGAGAATGGTACAATTGAAATTGAAATCTCGAGCTCAATTTATAGGCCTCGGTGGGGTTCCAGCGTCGCGACGCCAAGGCCTTTGGCGTCGCTACGCCAGCTTCTGTCGACGTGGCACGCTCTGGTTCGTCGGCTGTAGATTCTGGAGAAGGTGATAAGGTGACACGTGGCAAGGCGGTTGAGGCTCAATTATTGTGACACGTGACGGCTTCTGATTGGTCGGTTCAGATTCTTATCCGCCACATGTCAGATAGGGATAAGAGAGTCAATGATCGATGATGATGTGGCGCTGACGTGGCGACACGTGGCAATGTGACTGTCGGCACCATAGAATTACGACACGTGGCACTTCCTGATTGGCTGGCGATGACGTGGTAGTTTGACTCGGTCAACCTGGTGGTGTGGACGATGACGTGGCAATTACGTGGAGTGACACGTGGAGACACGTGGCGATGGTGATTGTCGGCACCGTAGGATGATGACACATGGCACGTCGCATGTTAGCAGATCGGTTGTGATGGTGACACGTGGCACGATGCATGTTAACAAAGTCAAACTTTTCTCAGATTCTGATTTATGGACCCGGCACACGTTAGCACTGTTTGGCGCACCTTAGGCGTCGCGACGTGGAAAATTACCAAAATGCCATTTTCACCAATTTTCACTGTTTTGCTCCAAATCACCTCCAGAATGTCCTGAAACTTTATTTATCTACAAAATAACACAAAACACATCAAAATATTCACAAAACTCAAGAAACTATATAAAATATTAGGTTAAATAAGTGAGAAATAGTGATAGATTTACCACTCATCAGGGGTATAATAGGAATTATATAATATTACAAATTTTTTTTTTAATGGCCAACAACCATTTTTTTATTTTAAGCGTAGAGAACCAACGGCTACTAGCCGTTGGGGACACCCCAACGGCTAGTAGCCGTTGGAGGGTTCCTATTGGAACCCTACGGTTCCAACCGAAACCGTACGGTTTCGGTTGGAACCGCTGGAACCATTCGGTTCCAGCGGTTTTGACCGATTCGCGTTGGGGTGGAACCCCAACCGAACCGGTCAATCACAGTTCTGGTTCTGAGCCGGAATCATTGCCGGGTCTAATTCTGTCCATTGCCATCCTTAATTACACCTTAACTTTAAACAATGAATCAATTTATCTATAATACTAATATATTTTTGAAGCAAATAAATCTTTCTTTTACGCTTCTCACCAAATTTTGGCTTCTCTTTAATCCTCGGAATTGTGGAGCTTTCTATTTAATTTGAGGAAATCCATTTAATAGGGATGGGTTTAGGTTTGGTTTATTACTTCATGTATCGATTACGGAACCATTGATTTACTTTGATCTTTTCAACTTCATGTATCTTGTGTTGGACAATTATGACCCATAGCGTCACTATTTGTACAGATCATGGTGTTATTGTACAAATTAACTATGTGACAAAGGAGATTGCTCTCTTATCATTTGTGATTAGATCACCAAGATATATAAATGATAGGAGGTCCCTATGATTTATTCCTGGATTGAGAATGATATGAGACAATATCATTCCACGAAGGATAAATCATTAAATATCCCTAGTCAGAGTATTATCGAGATTGGACATCGATAAATACGTAAAAGACTAGTATTACACTTGTGCGTTTTATGAGGGCATAACATCATAGTTCTCATATATTTGGGTATAGGATACTCATGCAAGTGTAATAGGAGGTTGTGTTTTACCGATGATACGGGAAACAGCTTCGCTCTGGATAGACCCCCTCGGAATTCCATTGGTAGTATAACTATGTGTCTATGGAAGTCCGAAACCAGGTAGGTGTATTTGGTCTTAACTTGAGACTTGCACCGCTAATACTTGCGACAATCAATATACTTTGGTTTTTCTCGTCCAGGGCTTTAACCGGTTTCTGTGTACGCCTCTTCTGGGTATATCAAGAATTGTAGTGTGTTGGGTGTGATGTCAAGACGGAAGTGTCACTCCAGTCATATAGAGATGATGGTCGCGTATGATACGGTATTGGTTCTCTTAAGTACTGCAGTCATCGGGATAATATGACTAGGTCATAGTTATCCGATATAGAGACTAGTTACCAGACATCCGACATGTGCTTCGTACGGGGCAGACATAATTCCAGCCTCAGGCCTAGCACGTGATCATCCGATACTAGATCGACATACACAATACTACGTATACTACGCCTGATATAGATCCTTATATTCCTGTAAGGATATTTCTGGAGAATTGGGTAGGCATGACGCTTTGCTAGAAGCCAACCTTGTCTTGTAAATCGGTATAAACGTAGTACGAGGTACTTACGTGTTCGGATAGTCCGACGACCAAATTTACTGCCAATATATCCGGGGATCTCATGGGTCGCTTCTCGAAGATTCACCGATGACGTATGACTCGCACTTTTAATTAATCTGAGATTAATTAGATGAGAGAGAAAATTAATCTGGGATTAATTGAGGAGATATTTTATCTGGGATAAAATATCATTTAAAGAGAGATAACGGTTAATTTGGAAATAATCGATAAAATAATATATTATATATATTATACGAAATTGGATTTCGACGCGGAATTGAAATTAGATCATTCGTCAATCAAGTGATAGATGTCTTTCACTTTGAGTGATTGACGCCAGTCACTATTCACTGATTGATGGGAAGTGATGTGTGTGGTTGGCAAGCATTTATTGCTTGGCTTTTTGAAAGCCAAATTCATTGTAAATGAATTTGAAATTAACAAACGTGTATTAGATACACTTTTGGCAACCAACACACACAACTCTCTCTCTCCATTCTCTTCATCTCTCTCACACCCACAATGGCTGATTTTTCTTCTGGTTTGGCAGCCCACTGCCGAGAGCCAAGGAAGAAAAGGGAAGCAAAGTGTGATGATTTTACGGCAAAATCATTAAGAGCTAGCACTCCGAGAGACATGCGATGGTGATAGGGAAGTCCACCCATGAGCTTGGAATCATTTGATGAAGCTTGGAGCTATGACAGTGGGCAGAAACTAGATTTTTGTTCGTCGTCCCGTCGCTCAACCGATCGATGTGAGTATTCCGCAACTCCCTCGTTGTATTCGCACTTATTTTCAATGCTTGAATCGATCCTCGGGACTTAGAGATCTCCAACAATGGTATCAGAGCGATTGAAAAGCATGAAATATGATTTAGGGCTTAAAATTGGGTAAAATGTTTTTGAGCATGATTTGAATAAATTGGATGTTTGAGTATGCTTAATACATGTTTAATTAAGGATTGATTGGATCAATTTGATTAAAAATTATTTGGAACAAATTTCCCCAATTTATCTTGTTTAGCCGAGAGGTATAGTGCCCTAATAAGTCTTGGATTTTTTTATTTTTGATCATTGGATGACTTGAATCAATCGGGAATGTTTATTTAATATTGATTGTGGTTTCAATTGGATTGAAATCGAAATCGATTTGAAATTCCCTACAAAAGTCGAGACTAGTGAAGCATGAATGGGTTTGATTTTTGATGAATTGTGTTGGACATGTTTTGTTATTGATGAGCATAATTAGTTAGGCTAATTTGATGTTTTGGAAATATTGATTTGGGTAATTAATAATGCTATACACTTTGGTAATTAAATTGGGAATTTGGAATTTGGAATTTGATAATTTAATTATTTGGGCCTATTTTGTGAAATTGGGCTTAAGTGTTATAATTGGGCTTATTGGGCTTGGTTGTACCAAGATGGGTTTAGGCAAAATTGGTTGGATCTAATTGGGCCTAAAACCGCATCCATAAAGCCCAAATGCGACTAATGGACCTTTAAAGTTTAATTGGGCCTAATGGGCCTAAATTGATTTCTGGGCTTATGGGGTAACTCCCAGATTGGACTTTGGTTATTGGGTTCGACCCGAGTTGACCAAAAGTCCACGCCTTAAGAAATTAATTAAAAGCCCATTAGACTTTAATTAAATTGACGTTGGACGTTAATCGGGCTTTGAGACCCGTAACGATTAAATTTGGAATTTAAGTCGTAAAGGTTCGTCAAATAAAGTGTAGTATTTAATTTGGAATGAAATAGTGGATTAGAATTAAATACATATTAAATTGGATTTAATGTTGTAGTTTAATTTAATTCAAGAATTCGTACTTTGAGTACTTATTCGCAAAACGAGTTTGACTCGCGCAAAATCAAATCGTTGTTTGAACATTGGATGGTCACTAATTATCAGATTAATTAATTTGATTAGATTGATTGATAACATGCTTGTGTGAATACATGGTTACGATGCATGAATAATGTATATCAGATGGATATTAGAAGGGTGAGGCAATTTTAGAAATTGTTGTAATAAATTTGATTTATTAATTGGACCTGCGTGTCCAGCCTTATTACCTCCTTATTCTTTGTATTCTCTTCTCACCTATTCCCCTCAATGTAAATGAGGTTTCTTTAGAAGTGTAGTGTAACGGGTAGAAGTAATACTTGTGCTAGCGAGAGAGAGGAAATGGAGAGATTTGATCTAGGATCAATGTGTAAAGTATCCATCCGCATATCATTATTATTTTATTATACGCGCTTTATTATGTATTTAGAATGCATGTTTAAGGGTGTATGATGATGAGACCTTAACAAAGATAATAAATTGGTTGCCAATTTGCACGCGAATAACCCTCGCAAAATATTAAGCGTTTTTCCTTCCATTGAGTGATTCTTACTCAAGATTCGAGACTGGCATTGGCTTGTTGGCCAAAGTCAAGGCCTTTGTCCGTCGATGATGTGTTTAAATCACGAGAGCTTTGTTCCATATCAGTGTCTTGTCCAAGTTGTGGTTTGTTGGCCAAAGTCAAGACCACTTCTTGTCCATCGACATTGATTACGAAGCTTTCCATGGTCAATGGATCACGCTTAACTGGGATCACTAAGTTTGTTGTGCCAAAGCCAAGACTTATTGATTCAGAGGAAAAAGGTTAGGCAATACATTGGATGTATTGGCATATATAAGATATATGTTTCGGACTTGGATGTCCCCCTACTGGATCTAGGAATTGGATTGGATCCAATTGATCTTAGAGATCTACCTAGTTAATTATCATACAATTTGTTGGCCAAAGTCAAGATTGTGTGATATTTAACGGGATCCTAGCCCACTAGGAAACACAGTTTCCCGAGTACTCGACAGAGGGTTAGAGGCTCGCCGAAAAATAGTGGGAGGCAAGAATTGAATTTGCAATATTCGTTTAATTACTTGCCATACGCGCTCAAACAAATATCATTCGTCATATAAATTAAATGTTAGTTGGACTAATATTTAAATTGTTGTTTTAAAACAGTTGGACTGTATTCAAACTAATTCAATAAATAGTTGATTTTATAATTGGATTATAGTAATCAATATAATTGAATTAACAAATTAAAAGTATAGTTGATTATATAGTTGGACTATAGTAATCATTATATATAATAGTACCTGGAATCATTGATTAAATAGTTGGACTATTAGAATCAAGATAAAATTGAAAGATTGATATTTAAAACATAATCCTAGGGAAAATGTATTTAAATGGTTTAATTTTCAAAATTGGGAATAAGTTTCAGGATGGTCCTGGAAAATAATAAGTTACTTTATTTGATAAAATAACAAATTAGGCCTAAAGCCCGGGGTTAAGCAAATAGTAGAGCATAATCTTTGGAAGATTTATGTAATGATAACTTTAGTGCTTAATCCATTAAGCTTGCCAAGTAGATTCCTTAATTTCTTTGTCAGAACTAAATGTTAGATCCTTAAAGTATGATACTGAAATTGAATGATCTTCATAAATCTATACTTAGATTTTAGAAGTACTAAAATTGCAATAATAACTCTTAGAGAGTTAATGGCTATTCTCAAGGAGACAAAGTCAAAGTTTGCAATAAGACAAGTAGCGCTAGTCGCACCTTACTTCGATATTCTAGAAACCCGAGGCTAGGCCAAAGGCTTCTGGAATGTGGAAAATGGCAAAGGCAAAATCATTATAATCTTATGGGAAGATAAATGACATATCCTAAAATGTCTGCCTAAAATTATGGCAAACGGGATCGCGGAAGTGTGACTGCCGTTTGGACAAGGAAGACATGAAGGAATTAAAGACGGTGCAAGGCTCCGGCTTTAAATATGTTTGTCATAATTATGTTCATTATTAGTATTGAAATTAGATTTTAAATACTAAGTATGGTACATAAAATATTTGTATTGATGTTCAGAATCTGCTATGAGCATGATACTCACTTCAGTTGAGATTTATCTGTGAATTGGAAACGGGACGAAAGTCGCTGTTTCAATCGTAGATACCTAAGTTTAGGAACTACCCTTCGGGTGTGTACCTAAATTTGGAAACTGTTATAATGTAACTAGTTTGACTAGAAACATTATCTCTATATCAGTGTTTAACCCACTGCGGGTGAACCTTTATATTCTAGAACACTAAAGTGTTTTATTTGATAAAGTTGATATTGAGATAAACACATTAGATGTGAATAAAAGTATTTATATTTTGAATATAAATAAAATCTCAAATATATAACATGACAAACAAATAGCTCAAACTGATTTGATCAGAAGAAACTCAATTGTGGCATTGTTGTCTGGGACACAACTAAAACAAGAATCGTATATCCACACTTTTGAAGAGTGGGTACTCGGACTGATTTGATTCTAGTCAAATAAAGTCTACGAATCTAGTTAATTGGGCAAAGTGCCTAAAACACCTTTACTTGGTAAAAGTGTAAGTGCCACCGATCTGTTATCTCTAGTTCATAGTGAAGCAAGTGGACCTATGTCTAGTTAGGCTAGAGGTGGATATGAATGTTTCGTGAACTTTACGGATGTGGCAATCGCGTTATGGTTATGTGTTTCTTTTGAAGAACACAAATCAGAAACTTTTAAAGTTTTCGACACGAAATATACGAACAGATCGGCTAAAGTATTAAACCGTCACGGTGAGACCGTAATGGAAAAATACTTAAGCAATAAGTTTCTAATATACTTGAAAGAGTATAGTATTTTTTCAATGAAGACTCCTCCCGGAACACGTCAGTTTGACGGTGTGTCCGAACCGAGTAATCGAATTTTGTTGGACATGATAAGGTTAATCATGAGTCGCTCTGAGCTACCATTTCCTTCAACGGATACACATAAACAATGCAGAACTTATTTTGAATAAGGTTCCATAAAATCTGTTTGACAGACTTCATATTAGATATGAACATGAAAAGAAACCGGGTGTCTCATTCCTAAAATTTGGGAATGTTAGGCATATGTTTGGATGATACCAAACTAAAACCCAAATTGGATAAGTGCCAATTGTAGGTTATCCTAGGGATACCATAAGTATAGTACTTATAAAAATCACTAAGAGAACAATTCTGTTGTTGCTCACCATGCGGTTTTCCTAAGAGGAATACCTATATGCAGTGGTAAGTGGGAGGATAGTAAAACTCGATGAAAATCGGAGTAATACTATTCCATGCATCGATTCCTATTGGAACACAAATAGTTCATCAATGATGAAACTATACCAGTAATCTTCGAATACACAAGAACCGCGTAGGTCGGAGAGAGTCAGAAAACAACCTGGGGTATGGGTTTCTTATCTCACCTCATAAAGATGTTAATCTTATTGAAGTATACCAACTGACTACGTATGAAGAAGTGATACAAGGTATCGACTCCCTATTATGGCAAAGTGCCATGACATCCGAAAATGGATTCCATGTAAACCAACTACGTTTGGATACTAGTTGATGTACCACAAGGCATTGTGCCTATTGGTACTTTATAAAGTCTTCAAGGAAGACATACATGGATGGCAACATACCAACGTATAAAGCTAGGCTTTTAGCGGAAATGTATCGTTATCAACATTATGTTGATTTCGATTCAACTTTTACCTATTACTACGGTAAATCCATTTGGATAATGCTTGCTAATGCTGCATGTTTCATTTATGAAATATGTCAGCTAAACGAGAAAATCGATTTCCTGAAAAGGAAACCTTTTGGAGGATGTTTACAACATCCTGTCAATTTTGTCGTACCAAAACTAGCAAATAAGGTTTGCAGGTTATTCGATCCATGTTTGGATTGAAGCAAGCATTAGTTTCTTAGAATTATCGTTTTGATGTAATCATAATGCTTTATGATTTAATTCAAAACGAAATGATTCTTGTGTATATAAGGAGGTTAGTGGGAGCGCACTGACAATAATGTCATATAAATAATGATAATATGTCATTTCTTGGAAATGATATTCCCATAATAATCGGTGAAAGCTAGGCTTTCGAGAAAACTCTCCGAGAACTCGTACATTGAAAAATGTACGCGACCTGGTGTCTCATACGCTTTGAGCATATGGATTCACACACACCAATCCAATTGATAGTCAATGGATTGATGTTAAGAACATACTTAGTATCTTAGATAACTAAGGATGCTGTCTTAATCTGTGGAGAAGGAGAACTTAAAGTGACTGGGATCACTACTGCAAGTTTCCTAAACCGATAAAACGACTATAAGTCGTAAATGGTACTATAAAGTTTGAATAACGGAACAGTGAGCTGGAAATCTTCCGAGCAAGATACTGTTACCGAATAAACAACAAATACGGATTATTGTTGCAGCTGAGGCAGCAATAGAAGCCATTTGGGTCGATAATAAATCTAATTAGATTAGATATAGTTCTGTTAGCAGCTGGCTACAGCACAGGCTAAAGAAATAATGGTCTCATCAACAATCCAGATATATACTTTGACTATTCATCTGATTCGTTCGGATCATACATCGTGGCGATGTGATGATCGAATAAATCACATCAGATGATAATCATGTAAATCCGTTGACGAAAGCCTTTTCTCAGTAATTTGAGCCAACCGTACATAGTTCGGGTGTAAGACACTCGAGTGACTGGCTATAGGCCAAGTAGGAGATTGCTGGACAATTATGACCCATAGCGTCACTATTTGTACAGATCATGGTGTTGTTGTACAAATTAACTATGTGACAAATGAGATTGCTCTCTTATCATTTGTGATTAGATCACCAATATATATAAATGATAAGAGGTCCCTATGATTTGTTCCTGGATTGAGAATGATATGAGACAGTATCAGTCCACGAAGGATAAATCATTAAATATCCCTAGTAGAAGTATTATCGAGATTGGACATCGATAAATACGTAAAAGACTAGTATTACACTTGTGCGTGTTACGAGGGCATAACAACATAGTTCTCATATATTTGGGTATAGGATACTCATGCAAGTGTAATAGGAGGTTGTGTTTTACCGATGGTATGGGAAAAAACTTCGCTCTGGATAGACCCCCTCAGAATTCCATTGGTAGTATGACTATGTGTCTATGGAAGTCCGAAATCAGGGTAGGTGTATTTGGTCTTAACCTGAGACTTGCATCGCTAATACTTGCGACAATCAATATACTTTGGTTTTGGTCGTCCAGGGCTTTAACCAGTTTCTGTGTACGCCTCTTCTAGGTATATTGAGAATCGTAGTGTGTTGGGTGTGATATCAAGACGGAAGTGTCACTCCAGTCATATGGAGATGATGGTCGCGTAGGATACGGTACTGGTTCTCTTAAGTACTGCAGTCATCGGGATAATATGACTAGGTCATAGTTATTCGATATAAAGACTAGTTACCAGACATCCGACATGTGATTCGTACGGGGCAGACACAATTCCAGCCCCAGGCCTAGCACGTGATCATCCGATACTGGATCGACATACACAATACTACGTATACTACGCCTGATATAGATCCTTATATTCCTGTAAGGATATTTCTGGAGAATCGGGTAGGCATGACGCTTTGCTAGAAGCCAACCTTGTCTTGTAAATCGGTATAAACGTAGTACGAGGTACTTACGTGTTCGGATAGTCCGACGACCGAATTTACTGCCAACATATCCGGGGATCTCATGGGTCGCTTCCCGAAGATTCACCGATGACGTATGACTCGCACTTTTAATTAATCTGAGATTAATTAGATGAGAGAGAAAATTAATCTGGGATTAATTGAGGAGATATTTTATCTGGGATAAAAAATATCATTTAAAGAGAGATAACGATTAATTTGGAATTAATCGATAAAATAATATATTAGATATATTATACGAAATTGGATTTCGACGCGGAATTGAAATTAGATTTTAATTCGGGCGAACGAATTAATTTAGAATTAATTCGTTAGCGATGTGAATAGTAATTATGATAGACATGATTATTTAATTAAATTAGATTTAATTACGTCGCAATGGAAAATTCGTTAATTTGGAATTAGCGAACCCGAGCCTGGGATTGTTTGCGAGCGCATTCAAGTCCCTGAAGTGGCAGCTTGCTTCCTCAGAAAAAAGGTTGAAAGACAAGTCAGACCATCTGGAGAAATCCTTTGAGGATTTAAGAAGGATAGAGGCCGATGAGCTTGGTCAGTTTGAACATGTTAGAGAACAAGCGAAGGTTGAAGGAATGGAGAGTTGCGTTGGGATATTTGAGGCACTTCAACCTGGAGTGGACTTGGAAATGGTCCGCAACGTTGTGAGAATATGCAAGGGGGAGATCTCTCTGGAGGAAGTCCGTTGTAATCTATACGAAGCCTCCGGGGATGACCAAGATCCTGAAATCAGTCAAGATCCTGAGCCTATCCCTTCCCCAGTCCCAGAAACCGTAGAAGGTCTTTCCTTTACCCCTGCCGATCCTGAGCCAAGCCTCCTACCCGAGCCAGTGACAACCGATCCTGCTGAATCTCTCTTGGAGCCTGACCAACATGCTTTGGTTCCTGAGCCCAATGCTCATATTGTTGCCCCTGAACTATAAGCCTCTGCCTGTATTGCCTTATTGCGTTCTTGGTAGAAGATCTTTCTCTTTTGCTTGACGGGCTTGTGAGCCCGGTCTACCGCCACCGCCAAGTGATGGCTGATGACCTTAGGATCAATCTCGGGCATATCACCAGACCCCCAAGTGAAAATGTCTGCATAACCCTTCAAAAACTCCAACAATCCCCTCTTCAGATTCTGTTCCAGGCCTTCCCTGACCTTTATCACCTTCCCGGGGCCAAAGAGCTCTACTGGCTCCAATTCTTCTCCCGCCCCAACTGAACAGGATAATCTGGTCGAGGATCTGGGGACTCGACCCCTATACATTCTTCCTCTTTGTCTTCCCTTTTCCTGCCCATTTCCTCAACACAAAGAGTTTCACTGGAAACGGTGGCGAAACAACTTCTAGCCATCTTCTGGCTTCCACACACCACTCCAACTCTCTCCCGAGTTGGGAATTTCAACTTCAGATAATAATAAGAAATAGTCACCCTCGACTTCATCATAAAGGTTCGGCCCATAATCACCTGGTAGCTGCTCAGACAATCAACCACCGTGAAATCCATCATCATGGTCCACGTATAAGGGGCTATCCCAATTATCATTGCCAACTGAATCTGACTTAACGGGATGACAGTCGCACCTCCAAACCTGTACAACAGTGTTGCATCCTGGGTCAAAGCGGCATACTCCATGCCCAGTCCGTCCAAAGCTTCATTGGAGATTATATCCACCGCACTCTCAGGGTCTACCAAAATCATGTCCACCTCGGCCCCTCCAATAACAGCCTTGATTATCAACGCATCATCATGAATATAGCTCACACTCTTGGCGTCTTCTTCGGTAAACATGATAGGGACATGTCGACCCATCTGGATCCTCGGGGCCTTCTCTGTTGTCAGAACTTCCGACCCTTTTACCATGTAGTAATTCTTCCTGGCCTAATTGGCCTCGGCCTCCTATGTTGCCTGGCCACTATGGCTTCTTGATCAATGCAGTCGTTCAAGTACCCATTATGTACCAAATTCTCCACATGCGCTCACAGATCTCTACATCCTTCCGCTATGTGCCCCATCTGATTATAATGCACACAGTACGACCTCTCGTTCTTCTTATCAACAAGGTACTTCCTCAGGTCAGGCTCCATCAGTAGACCTTTGTCCTGGATCTCCTTGACTATCTGGGCCAGAGGTCTGTTCAAAAGAGTGTACACCCTGCCTCCTGCCATATGATTAACCTGGAAAGATGCCCATCTCTCTTGGGTCACATGGTTCAGTGGTATTTTTCTAAATTCTCTCTGCCTCGGGGGGCGGCCTTCTCTCTTCCATGCTCGGTCCCTACTGATTCTCAGGCCGAACCACCTTTGGCTTATGAGCATTCCCTCATCGGGCAGACTTCTTCTCTCATTCCACTAAAATAAACTTCATTGCCAGCTTCAGAGCCACGACATAGTCCAGTACATTCTGAATCCTCAAGTGAGTCCATAACTTCCCGACCTTGAGGGCCCTTTTAAAGCTCCCTAGTGCCTCCTGGGACTCATATGCCTGGATCTCCAGCACCATATTATGGTACCTCTCAAGAAAATTCTTCAAGGACTCATCATCTCCCTGCTTCACAAATCTCAATGACCCTACGGTTTTCCTCGGCATACAGACCCATTTAAAATGTCAAACAAAAGACTTACTCAGCTGAGTAAAACTGTCGATACTTCTCGAACACCTTGCAAATGACCTCTCCTACCATTCCTTGAATTTCCATCAACAGGACAAACCTCTCAACATGAGATTTGGGATCAGTATGACCCTTGTAAAGGTCCGTGGATGGCATGGTGAATTGTCTGGGGAACTCCGTCGCCAAAATCTCTTCTGTAAAGGGGGAGGCTGTCTCTCTATCCTAGTCATCCCCCGTCCTCCCTTTCATGTTCTCTTCACACTTCTTCATGCTCTTTCCCACGAGCTTCCCCACGTCTACCACCCCGTGCATGATACTTCCCGTCACTAGGGATCCTCTGTTCTTCCTCAGGATGTCGTACATGGTCAATCTCCGTGAAATATGGGCTGTTGCTAGAAGACTTCGGTGTCTGCCTGTCGTCCTCCTCTTCCCAAAACTCTCCCACCGGTAAAACTCCAGCTACGACTACCAATCTCACTTCTTGAATGTTCCTCAGTTTCCCTTCATCATCCTCATTCGCCCCATCAACCCTCTTTCCTCTGGCTACCTCGTCCCTCCTCCGACTCGTACCAACTTCAATCCTTTCTTCGTTCATCTTTTCTAACCTTTCCAGCATCTCCATCATGGCCTTCATAAAGCCCGGGGTTGACTCACTCTCCTTTCTCATGTTTCTTCTATCTTCTCCATCAATTCCGTTGTTGAAGCCTTTAAAGACATGTGGTTCCCGTCTTCTACCATCGTTTTAACATGTCTGCTATTTTTTGTACTGACTCCCCATAAACGGCACCAACTGTTGACCACTGATTTTCGTTCCATGGATAAATCCGGAAACTCCCTCATTGAACAATCTTCTCCCAACTGTGAATTTGTTTGGTTTGTTGGGAACCAAAAGCAAACTTAGCAGAAAAAATGGTAAGTACACAAATAAGAACATAGGATTTAACATGGTTCGGCGGAATGAATCTGACCTACGTCCATGGATACAACGAAATAAAGTTTTTATAACGTGATCGAGTTTGACCGACCAAGGCAAAATGACTATTACAAGAGTGACCGACCTCTCTCGCGTTCTCTCTAAAAAAAGGCTTTTTATCTCTCTTACAAGCTTTCAAGAATGAAAATTGCTAACCCTTACAAAAATGCACTCAATTCCTTTATACAACAAAGAAGATAACACTGTTCCACCGTCTTCGTGACCTCAGCCACGTCAGCTTGCCACTGCCGAAAGTAAACCTCTCATCTGACACTTCATTAAACTCAAACCCTTTCTTGGAAAACTCCACACGCTACCTTTATGATGCCAGCCTGTATCCATTCACGCGGTGGCGTGTGTCAGAAGATAATATTACATGTTGCGCCTGTTATATCAAGACTTTATAGATGGTGCAAGTCCCCAAATTGTGTTTACACCTCTATACTGATGAGTGGTATTTATATCACTATTTCACACTCATTTAACCTTATATTTTGTATAGTTTCTTGAGTCTTGTGAATATTTTGATGTATTTTGTGTTATTTTGTAGATAAATAAAGTTTCAGGACATTCTGGAGATGATTTGGGGCAAAACAGGAAAAATTGGCAAAAAGGGCATTTTGGTCATTTCTAGCGTCGCGACGCCATGACCTTACGCGTCGCGACGCCTAACGTGCACCAGAGTCTGCTAAAGTGCACCGGGTCAACGGATCAAAATTTGAGAAGTTTGACTTTGCTAACGTGCGCCGGGCCACGTGTCACCATCACAGCCGATCTGCTAACGTGTGCCGTGCCACGTGTCATCATCAAATGCTGCCGACACTCAGACTTGACACGTGTCGCCTCATCATCAGCCATATCAGCGGTCAACGAGTCAACTTCGCCATGTGTCACGCCACGTCATCAACCACGTCATAAGGTCAACTAAGTCAACTTGCCACGTCTAGACCCGGCCGGCGGTTCGGTTCCGGTTCGGAACCGAACCGAACTGGCCGGTTTCCGGTTCCACACTTAAGTGGAACCGGAAAGTCGAACCGAACCGGAACCGAACGGTTCGGTTCCGGTTCGGTTCGATTCATTTTTTTTTTAATTAATTAAAATAAAAAAATGAGAGGAGTCAAATCATTAAATAAAAAAAAAATTTATTAATTAAAAAAAATGAGATTAAATTTATAAATAAAAAAAAAATTATTACATTGAAGAGCTTGAGCTTAAATTTTTTAAAATTTAAGTTGCCTACGTATCCTCCAAGGGTGAGAGGAATCAAAGCTCACGTAGTTCCATTACAAGTTTAAGACATATCCCCTTTGTAAATTATAATTTTACATTTATCAATCATCATATCAGTTGATCCTTCGGCTCCGGGTCCGCAGCTTCCGCTTGCACTTGTTGCAGAAGCATTGCCATTATCGAACAAATCTTCAAAATCATCGGGGGCATCTTCTTGTTGTCTCAGATCAGCTCGAGTCCAATCATCCACACAAGCTGTTGCTTCTAGAGTGCTTGGATGTAATGAAGATCGCCTAGCTTCCAATATATTACCTCCCAAGCTGAAGGCTTGCTCAACCGCAACGGTGGAAATAGGTGCTGCCAATATCTCTTTAGCAATAATAGATAAAACAGGATATATATTTTGATGCCGGTTCCACCATTCAAGGATTTTAAAATTTTTACTGCATAAACTTTCATTAGAAAACTCAAAATTTGTAGATAAATAATTATCTAATTCAGGGTTATTAGTTGTTGTCGTATCCCTAGATTTTTTATTTCGTTGTAATAACCAACGATCCCCTGCGCTAAATCTTGGTTGAATTACCGGTTCGCTACTACTAGACTGACCTATTGTTCCTAAGTTATATCTTACAATATAATCATTAAATAAAATAATTAAATTCGTCAGTATGCTCGTAATATCAATGTCATCTAATATTCCTAAATAACCATAGTAAGCTTGTAAACCACCATTCAAACCTTCTAATTTAAATCTAGGATCAAAAACAGCAGCAATAAGATAAAGTAAAAGAATTTCTCTAAAATAATTCAACCATTTTACCTTCATAACAGTAATGGCTTCGAGCAAAACAATATCATTAGGGTTGTCACTGTCAACATGTTCATCGAGAGTGCCAACAATATTCAAACTTTCAAGAAGAAATAAATGTGCAGTGGGATAATAAACACCGCTAAAAACTAAAGTAGCATCATTAAAAACTCTTAAAATATCTAAAATTCTTTCACAAATATCCCATTGACTAGGATAAAGTGTGATATTTTGAACATGTTGAGAAAAAAAACTACATAATGCATCTTTGTATTGAAGTGCTTGACATAAAAGAAAATAAGTAGAATTCCAACGTGTTGGAACATCTCTAGAAAATTTAATCGGTTTAATACCAACGGCAGTAGCCGTTGGGGGAATAACTAATAAGGCCCCCAACGGCTACTAGCCGTTGGGGGCCTTAAGGTTCCTGTTGGAACCCTACGGTTCCAACAGGAACCCGACGGTTCCAACCGGAACCGGTTCGGTTCCGGTTCCGAACCGGAACCGTGGCCGGGTCTAGCCACGTCAGCATCAGCCACTCACAGCGTGACACGTGTCACCACGTGTCGCAATCCTATTGTGCCGACAATTGCAACGCCACGTCAGCGCCACGTCAGCATGACGTCATCAATGACGTCATCACAATAATTGAGTCTTAGCCGCCTTTACCACGTGTCGCGTGAACAATCACCCGCCTTGCCACGTGTCGCCTCCTCAGCGTGCCACGTTGAACTATTCCAGCGTCGCGACGCTGGCTTGGCGTCGCGACGCCCAGACCCTATCCGCGCCTATAAATTCAGCGCGAAATTTCAGATTTCAGTGTACCATTCCCTCTCTCTTATTTGATGTAAATAGGGAATTCTTCTCTCTCTAAGTTTCGTTTTAATTTTTAGTTTTTACTTTTGTAATAATTTTAATTACTTTTTGTAATAATAGTATTTTACTTTCTTATTTTACAATTTTTACTATTCACTATGAGGAGGTAACTTCCCTATGCTAGGGTGAAAGGTAATTATTTTACTATTGCTATTTAGATTAATCTCCCTTAAAAATGATATATTTACTATTTAAAATACTGATTAATAAAAGATACCGCTATATTGGTCGGTTGGCAATTCAATTTAATCTGGTTTAAACCTGACTAATCAAGGATACCGCTATATTGGTCGGTTGGTAAATTTATTTTCTGTTGGTTTGAACCTGATTAATCAAGGATACCGCCAGATTGGTCGGTTGGTAAATTTATTTTGGTACCGCCTTTATGGCTGGATTATGGACAAAAATTACCACCTATATGGCTGGTTGGACTTAATTTGACTTAATCAGGATACCGCCAGATTGGTCGGTTGGTAAAATATTATCACAAGTTTATATATTATTTTATGGGAGATATCTAAATTAGTAGTAGTAAAAGTAATTCCTTTTGCCTTAGCATTTTATTTCATTTGTAATTTACTTTTCAGCATTTTACTCACCGCAGTTACTTTTCAGCACTTTTATTTTATGGCTTGTACTTTTAAGTTTTTACTAGCCCTAACTATGTGTCATAACTAAGTTAGTAATCTAGGGTTGTGATGAAATCCAATATTACCGGTTTATAAGGGTTAAATTATAATTTGGGTAATATAAAGATTTATTTATTGAGTCTTAATCTTAATGCTTTTTATTAACTGGCCACTAATAAAATTGATAAGGTAAACTTAAAATGAACTAGACATAGGGATTTTAGGTTTAAGACCTCAGACTCAATAGCCCACAATCTTCCTTGAGGATAGATAACCCTTTAATAGATTTCCTTACAGGATAGGAATATACCTGTCGGGCGGGGGTAGCCATAATTGGAACTTAATCTTAATGAATCCAGATAATTTTGTTGACATAGACATATGGTTCAATTAGGTTAAATTGGATATTTGTAATTGACCATCGGAAGAGGCTTTTACATAATTTAGTGTTCCAGGTTAATAAATCAATATTTTACCCAATTATAAGATAACAACTTCATCTTTAAATAATATTGGAATAAATCACAACCCTAGATAGTTTTAATATTGTATTTTCTCAAAATATCATTTCGAACAATTTTATTTACTTGTCTTTAAATTTAGAATCGTCGTCATTTCAAATTAATCAAACAACCTGTCAGATACTAGTAATCATTTGACCTCAAAAAAAAAAAATTAATAGATAAGGTTTTAAGTCCTCGTGGGATCGATACTTTTTATACTACTTGAACGATACGTGCGCTTGCGTTATACGTGTGTGTTTACGCCGGTCATATACTCAGTCCCGATCAATGTCACCTCGACCTGATCTAGTACACTCCGACCTGCCCCACCAGGTCGGATGGCCGTAACAACATCCATTCCGTCCTGTCAAGCCACCTGGTCGGGTCAGACCTAAGGTCCCTAATCACCATGTTTCTCTAAACACTTATTCTCCTCGGGTCGGTGAAGGAATGAGGACCGAGCCCGGCCACTCTGCTGGGCCAGACTCCCTTGATTACTCTCTTCGGCCTTTAGCACACTGACTGGAGATTCCCTTCATGCCTTTCTGAACATGCTGAGGACTCTGAGACCCTAAAATTGCTATCAACATAAATAATTAAACTCTCAAGATCACATAAAATAATTAATTAAAACTAAACAAATTCAATTGAATAATAAAAAAAGAAAAAGAAGTAAAGAATTACATAAAGTTACCAATTAGAGTGGAGAATACGAAGTAAAAGAGGAAATCAAAGAAAGAAGTGCATGATTTTTTTTTTCATTTCATCATTAAATTTAACAACAAATTTTCAAAACGGTGCTTATAATTCTTTAAAAAAAAAAAAAACGCTTTTTACATTCTCTTAACTTGCAACTCTCTCTTCTCTTTATAAATCAATTATTCTAATAAATTGATGATCTTATTTCTGTCTAAAATGAATAGAATACCTAATCCGATGACTCATTACATGACCGTAGCACATGAGAATGATAGTGCGACGGGGTGAGATGACACTCATTGCACGGTTATCACACTTACGAATGACCTTACAACGAGTGTGCGATAATAACCTTCGTATAACTTATAATGTACTTTAAATCTGAATTTCGAAGGGAATTAAAACATTTTTCTTAAGATTAGCAGATATCTACACTTTCGTTTTTAAAAAAAATTAATAACATATCATTTGAGACATTGAAATATCATTTGAAATTTTTTTCTTGAATTTATCTTACAAATTTAGTTTTTAAAATAAATTTCAGGAAATTAACAAACGTAATTAATAAGAAAAATTCACAGCGTTCACATAAAAAGAGAAAAAGTTATGGTTATTACTTATGTCCATGACTATTTTAATCTTTTTATGGTGTTATTGTTTATGATGGATCTAATAATGGGAACTTAGGAAAAAGAGTCCCTACAATTCGCATAATTTAACTACTTTGCCAAAACTAAATGATTTCTATCCTGAGCCAATGGTCAATTAAATTCATGATGCATTAATTCAACTTAAGACTGTTCAGAGACACCAATTAATTAAATGAATGTGAAATAAAATTTGTAATCTTGATGAATTAACATTAATTCTGAGATGTCGGAGTTATTGTTCCTGTTATAAATTGACTCCTTAACCAGCATATTGTGATTAACAGATAAGGGTTAGATTGATATTGGAAACTAAGGATGGTTTCAGTGGATAGAATAATAATTTAAATTTAACTAAAATTTAAACATATATTATTATTAAAATACATTCTGAAAAACTTAATACAACTCAGCAGGCAAATTCACTTTATAATTTTGTATCTAACATGGATCGATATAAACAAGATAGAACTTAACAGAGTTAAAGTAGATACTTTCCATTATTCTGGCATGATTGACAAAAACATTCGCAAGGTGTCAGAACAGAAATGTGAAAGATAAAGAAATCAGATTTTCTGAAAAATCATGTTTATTGAACAAAAGTCTGCATGACATACTAGAGTTACAAATTCTAAATATATATTTTGGCATTATTAAAGATTGATTTACTTGAAGGAAATGCCTTTCCTCACAATGGTCTGTGAAGAAGACTTGCCTGCGCTGCCTTCCTCTTAACAACAGAAATTTGTGAAGAAGCCGTCACCTGAGTTGACTTGGTCACAACAGAAATGGTCGCCGGAGTTGCCTTGGTCAAAACAATTGTCTGTGAAAAAGCTGTTACCTGAGTAGCTGCCTTCGTCACAACAACAGTCTGAGAAGAAGCAGTAGCCTTCCTCACAACAGTCGCCTGAGCTGCTGGCTTCATAACTTGTTTCTTCATATTAGGTGATGAATACACGCATCTTTTTGAGCAACTACTTCCACTTGCACTACCCTTTTTTCCCATCTTTATCCTATCAGATTCTTTGAAATTTCTTGGTTTGAATGAATATATACAAGAAGAGCATTTATAGAAGCATTTGAGACTTTTGGCATTCTTCTTCTTCGTTTATTTATAAATATAACTGTTGATGTCTTTGAAGTATGTGCGTCTCTTCAAATATATAAACGGCATGCACCTTCCAAGTTCACGAATTAAACTTGGTCTTCTTCATTGAATGATAAAGGATAAGATAGACATCACATTTAAAAACAAACTTTTCCAGGATAATGTATTTAGATATTTAGATATATTCTTGATGATGGTAGTTTTTCACTCTAAATAAGGTTCAAATACCGAGGAGAGGTATGGTAGGTCTTAAACTTAGCCTAAAAATGCATAATAGAGGTCCAAAGACTCGGAGAGGCCGATGGAGTTTGACAGAAGAATCTGATCTTATCTTACAACGGAGTTCATGCGAGAGCTAAATGAGTTGATGATGGAGTAAGTTGGCACGCCGACCCGACCTAGAGAATAAATACTTGATTTGAGTTTATCTGAGGATTTATGGAAACCGACCCGAGGCAACCGGACTTGGTTAAGGAAATTAGAGAGAGCTTTGACAAGTATCATCTGTCTCGATATGCCGATCCTAGGAACGAATATGGGATCACAGGCTGATCTGTATTGGAGTCATATGATGTATGCCCTACTTGGAAGTTTGGGTTCTAGAAGGCTGATGTGATGGAAGTTGGTCATCGGCTCTCATTGGGAAGAGACTCTGCCAGAAGGAACAATATCGGAACAGTTGAATTACAAGCTGTCACACCAACAAAGCATGTAGTAGTGGCCAAAAGGTTGTAATGATGAGTTTTCGTTGACAGGGGTGGTTGAACCAAGCGTCAATACGACTGTTTGCTGAGTGGTTAATGAAAAGAAGTGTACGAGCTAAATTTGGACCAATGGTATAATTGTCTTTTCACCCAGGCCCAACAACAGATAGAGTCCATATTCCTTCAAATGGATTCCAGACCAAGGTCTGACCAAAAGCTCGAACCATTTGCATCTCGCCCAAATTCCAATGAAGGCCCCAATGTCAAAAGCCCATATGCTTTCCACCAAAAAACATCACTTTAATTCCCTAACTGTTATATCCTATTTTTCCTAAACGATAACAATGTCCAGTTTTTCATCACCGAAAGTCATGACATATAAACGTGTTATTGGTCCCACCCCCATAAATACAGGCCCTATTCCAGTTGTGAAGAGATTCTTCCAAATCTATAAATAGGGTCATAATTCAGAAGTAAAGGGCATCCGGGCTGAAAGATCCTGAGGCAAGCTTGAGCATTCTCTCCTTAAGCTCTCAAACCCTCTCACCTTACGCATCGGACCACCGCCCTCACGGCAATCCATGGAGGTCAAGGTAACCTCAAATCTTGTTATTCCTTCACTTTTTGCTCGTCTACTCTACTGACTTGAGTGTTGGAGCGCCTACGGCGCCCACCACACCGGTGGGTAGGAACTCCCCGCTCACTCTACCTTTATTTTTCGGGATCACTAGTGCCCCCATCATACAAATTCTCGATTATAGACCTTGGGCGAAAACCAGCGTCTACAATTTGGTACCCACTATGGGGCCTTAGAGATTTATAGCAAGCGAAGATCTCTTAGTCTACGATCTTTTCAACAACCTACTAACATGGCATCGAGCAGCAAGCAAATACCAGACCCCGTGGTCGCACAATAAGCCACTCTACAAGAACCGTTACGATCATTGGAAGAGGAAAATCTAGCCATACGAAGCTCCAATATTAATCTCCATAAGCAATTGAAGCATATTTCTTCAAGCTTCTAAAGGCGTGAGGCTACAGATCACCCCAACAATCCTACTATTCAATCCAATCTCTTGGAAGCATTCAAGCGACAATCTTCCATCAGAAGACCACCCACTAAATCACCAAAGAAGCCAACACATTTCTCCAACCGACCTGGTGTTAGACAACCAGTGAGAAAAAGTCGAGCCGACACCACTTTCATAGAACTTCCACAAAAATTCAGCCCCCCAGACATGAGGCTATATAATGGAACCACGAACCCAGAAAACGTGGAAAGATTGCCATCAACTCCCAATGACATTGAAGGATAGCCATAATTCTTATATGACATGGATAGGTTTCCTTCGACTCCAAACTACATGAGATGATACACATTCTCTTCCAATGACATAGATGAATCTTCATCTCCTTCATACGACATGATATGATTGTTATCTTCCTCAGAAGATATTGATAGAATGTCATATACTCCAAACTACATGGAGGGATTGTAATCTCTTCCAGACGACATGGGAGGATACACATTCTCTTCAAATGACATGGATGAATCTTCATCTCCTTCATACGACATGATTTGATTGTCATCTTCCTCAGACGACATTGATGGAATGCCATATACTCCAGACTACATGGAAGGATTGTCATCTCTTCCAGACGACATGAAAGGATATTCATCTTCTCCAGTCTACTTGGAATGATTATCATCTATTCTTCATACGACATGTATAGATTTCCATCAACTCCAGACAACATAAGAATTCCTTCATCGGGTAAAATCGACCAAACCCTCATTGACCTCCATCAAGTACAGTCGGCCAAAGGTCCTGACCTTCATCAGGTCGGGTAGAGTGAAGAATCCCCAGGACCTTCATCAGGTCGGGTAGAGTGAAGAATCTCCAAGACATACATCAGGTCGGGTAGAGAGAAGAACCCCGATGACCTTCATCAGGTCCAGTCGACCAAAGTCACTCGGACATTCATCAAGTCCAGTCGACCGTAGCCACCACACTTTATCAGGTCAGACAGAGTGAAGAATCCCCAAGACCTTCATCAGGTCAGTCAGAGTGAAGAATCCTCAGGACCTCCATCAGGTCAGGTAGAGTGAAGAATCCTCAAGACCTCCATCAGGTCGGGTAGAGTGAAAAAACCCGAGGACCTCCATCAGGTCGGGTAGAGATAAGACTTTTATGGACCTTCATCAGGTCAGGTAGAGTGAAGACTCTTATAGACCTTCATCAGGTCCACTCGACCGAAATCTCTCAATCCTCCATCTGGTCGAGTCGACCGAAGCCTTATGACCTTCATCAGGTCAGGTAGAATGAAGACTCTTATTGACCTTCATTAGGTACATTAAAATGAAGAACCACACGAACCTCCATCAGGTCCAGTCAACTGTAACATTCTGACCTTCATCAAGTCATGTAGAATGAAGACTCTTATGGACCCTCATCAGGTCCAATAAAGTCAAGAACCTCATTAGGTTGGGTAGACTGAAGAGTCTTGAGGACCTCCATCAGGTCCAGTCAACCGAAGCCACCTCACCTTCATTAGGTCGGGTAGAGTGAAGAATCCCTAACACCTCCATTAGGATCAGTAGACCGAAGTCTCTTGGACCTCCATCAGGTCCATTCGATCGAAGTCTCTTGGAACTCCATCAAGTCCAGTCCATCGAAGCCTCATGACCTTCTTCAGGTCATATAGAGTGAAAAACCCTGAGGACCTCTATTAGGTCCCGTCGACCAAAGTCTATTTGACCTCTATCAGGTCCAGTTTGTCGAACTCTCTTGGACCTTCATCAGGTCTAGCATCAGGTCTAGTGGAGTGAAGACTCTCATGTACCTTCATTAGGTATAGTGCAATGAAGACTCTTAAAAACTTCATTTAGTCTAAACGATATGGTTGGACCACTGTTTCAGAGGACATCAGAGGACCACCCTTCGACTCAGCCGACATGGTCTCCAAACGACAAGTAAAATAGTAATATTATTATCACTAACCATATTTGTGATTTCAGACACACAGACAATATCATATGACATTGCAGTTCCAACCTATATAACGAGATTAATGAGAATCTTCCTTCCATTGGCATTAAGAGACCACTCGACATAGTCTCCAAATGTCAGGTGAAAATACTGTTTCTTTACTACTAACCATATCTATGGATTTGAAACACGTAGGGAATGTCAGACGATATAATTCAAGACATTGACCTTCATCTGGTCCTGATAACATTGGAAAATCCCCCTACCGCTCCTCATGAGAAGTCGGCTGGAGATTATCTTGGCCTTCATCTGGTCCAGTCGACGGGAACATTCCTTATGGCTCGTGTCAAGCCCATTTCAAGAACTGGACCTTCATCTGGTCCAAAAGACAGTAAAGACTCCCCCTAGGTCATTTTCAGGTCCAGTCGGCTGGAGATGATCCTGGCCTTCATCTGGTCCAGTCGACGTGAACATTCCCCATGACTCATATCGAGTCGAGTTCATGATATGGACCTTCATCTGGTCCAGATGATATTGAAGACCCCCTAGGTCCTTTTCAGGTCCAGTATACTTGAGATTATCCTGGTATTCAACTGTCTAGTCGACGAGAACATTCCCAATGACTAATGTCGAGTCGAGTTCAAGACCTGGACCTTTATCTGGTCCAAATGACATTGAATACTCTCTCTGGGTCCTTTTTAGGTCCAGTCGGCTGGAGATTATCCTGACCTTCAACTAGTCCAGTCGACGGGAACATTTCCCTTGACTCATGTCGAGTCGAGTTCAAGAGCAGGACCTTCATCTGGTCTAGACGACATTGAAGACTCCCCCTGGGTCCTTTTTAGGTACATTCTTCTTGAGATTATCCTGGCCTTGATCTGGTCCAGTCGACGGGAACATTCCCCATGACTCATATCGAGTCGATTTCAAGACCTGGACCTTCATCCGGTCTAGATGATATTGAAGACTGTCCATGGGTCCTTTTCAGGTCCAGTCGGCTTGAGAGTATCTTGGCCTTCATCTAGTCCAGTCGACGAGAACATTCCCCATGTCTCGTGTCGAGCTCAGTATAAGACCTGGACTTTCATCTGGTCCAGACGACAATGAAGACACCATTTGGGTCATTTTCAGGTCCAGTCATCCGGAGAATTATCATGGCCATCATCTGGTCTAGTCGACGGGAACATTCCCCCTATGACTCATGTCGAGTCGAGTCAAGACCTGGACCATCATCTAGTCCATATGACATTGAAGAATCCCCAGACCCTTAGCTGGTTTGGTCGACTAAATATTATCCCTGCCTTCATTTGGTCCAGTCGACGAGAACATTACCCATGACTCATGTCGAGTTCAAGACCTGGACCTTAATCAGATCCAGATGATATTGAAGACTCCCCCTAGGTCCTTTTCAAGTCCAGTCGGCTTGAGAGTATCTTGGCCTTCATCTCGTCCAGTCGACGAGAACATTCTCCATATCTCGTGTCGAGCTCAGTACAAGACCTGGACTTTCATCTGATCCAGACGACAATGAAGACTCCTCTTGGGTCCTTTTCAGGTCCAATCAGCTGGAGAATTATCATATCCTTCATCTGGTCTAGTTGACGGGAACATCCCCTCATGACTCATATCGAGTCGAGTCAAGACCTGGACCATCATCTGGTCTAGATGATATTGAAGACTCTTCATACCCTTAGACCTAGCCTTCATCTGGTCCAGTCAACGGGAACATTCCCCATGGCTCATGTCGAGTCAAAATCAAGAGCTGGACCTTGATCTAGTTCAGACGACATAGAATACTCCCCTTGTCCTCTCTAGGATTAGTCGGCTGGAGATTGTCTTAGCCCTCATCTGGTCGACTGAGGACCATCCCTAACATTTATTTGTTTTCTATAAACATGATGTTCCTCTTAACAAGTCTAGTTAATGTCAACACCTAGGTCGGGTCGACCAAGGATCTTCGCATCTCTGATCATCATTGACGCCCATGTCAAGTCGACCAAAGATCATCCTTGATATGTATTTGGCTATTGTCGAGTCAAAATCAAGACGTGAAACTTCATACAGTCCAGTTGTTGGGAACATTCCACATAACTAGTAATAGTCTCCCAGATCATCATCATGTCTGGGCGACTTAGAAACATTCTTAACATTTATTTTTTTTTCTTTAAATATGACCTTTGGTAGGACCAAGCAACATTGACAACCAGGTCGGGTCAACCAACGATCATCCCAGGACCAAATAACTTCATCATCTAGGACTGGTCGGTCGAGGATCATCCTTGATACTTATTTGGCTCCATCAACATAGTATGACATTTGACATGTCCAAACGACATCAACACTCAAGTACTCCTACACGGACCTCAAACGATATACTCGTCAAAATACTCTCCAAGCCAATGACTCCTTGACTTAGAGAGTAGAGGACAAACTGTACGGGCCAAATTTGGGCCAAGAGTATAATTGTCTTTTCGCCTAGGCCCAATAACATATAGAGCCTAAATTCCTTCAAATGGCTTATAGACCAAGGTCTGACTAAAAGCCTGAACCCTTTGCATCTTGCCCATATTCCAATGAAGGCCCCAATGTCAGACAACCCATATGTTTTCCACCAAAAAACATCACATTAATTCCCCAACTACTATATCACATTTTTCATAAACGATAACAATGTCCAATTTTTCATCACCGAAAGTCATGACATATAAACGTGTTATGGGTCCCACCCCCATAAATACATGCCATATTCCAACTGTGAAGAGATTCTTCTAAATCTATAAATAGGGCCATAAGTCATTAGTAAGGGGCATTCAGGCTGAAGGATCCTGAGGCAAGCTGGTGCATTCTCTCCTTAAGCTCTCAATCCCTCTCACCTTACACATCGGACCACCGCCCTCACGGTAGTCCATGGAGGTCAATGTAACCTCAGACCTTGTTTTTCCTTCACTTTTTGCTCGTCTACTATACTGACTTGAGCGTTGGATCACCTACGGCGCCCACCACAATGGTGGATAGGAACTCTCAGCTCACTCTACCTTCATTTTGCAGGATCGCTAGTGCCCCATCATACAAATTCTTGATTGTGGACCTCGGTCGAAAACCAGCGTCTACAAGAAGCATGAGGCAATGATGACAAAGTGACATGAGCCGACATCATTGACAGTGGAATAGTGGATTTGAGAGCCTATATAAAGGGGTTGAAGTCTCAGATTAAAGGTTTTGCTAATTATGTATCTCATTACTTTTAGAGAAACTGAGAGTTGAAGGGTTAATAATAGAGAGAGAGAAAATAGGTCAGTACCTGCCCACTTGAGAGATTTATACCGGCTTGTTGTAAGGCTCAAGGTGCTTATTTTCATATTCTTATATTATACCCCCACTCATAGCTTGGGTCAATCTTGACACATAGTAGTAATAAAATTCCATTTTTCCTATGGATGTAGGTTAAAGCCGTTCTCCTATGAACTACATAAAATATATGTTTTCTTATCTGCTTATTGCTTGGAGAGGTTTGTTCGAGGGGTCGATTCCCATATTACCCTTGGAACGAGAAATAATCATCAACAGTTTGTGCCATTTGTGAGGAGACAATATGAAAAGCTGCAAACACACTAAAATGATGGTAGATGAGGAGAATCATAGAGTTCTGGAGGTCTCAATGGCGGAATAGATGAAGAAGATGGAAGATAACTTGCGGTTGGAAAGGGAGAACGCGTGTTTGGTGGAGAAAATGGAGAAGTTGGAGAAGAAATTAGGAGAGGAAACGTATGCATGCCCTAGTTGGTGAAGGGAAGAGATTGTCAGTAGGAAGAGAGCCGTTAGAATGTAAGAGGATCTTGAGGTTGGAAGAAAGAACACTCACAGAGTGAGGTCAGTGGTTGTGGATGGCGTTGCACCTGTGGAGGAGACCTGGGAGGAAAATGACGATAAAAAAATCTTGAAATCATCCAGTAATAGCTGGTGTTTTAGGGAGAGTGATCTTGAACAATACTAGGTGTAGGGACAAAGAGCTCATAGTGGAAAGAGATATCACACTCAAAGAAGCGAGTATGATGAGGACATCGAGAGCCATTTGAGAGATTGGTTCCAAAAAGAGATGAGGAAATGGAAAAAAGCATGTGATGAGGTACTCGTGATGACCAAGATGCGGAGGCAACATCCCTTTTTACTAAGGAAGTGTTGGAGGTAGAGTTCCGTATGAGGTTCTTCATGCCTGCGATTGACATCTACAATGGTAACACAGACCCTAAGTCCCATGTTGAGAAATTCACCCTGCTCTTGGAGATTTAAGGCGTGGTCAGAGAAGCAATCTATAATGTTTTTCCCCTCACTTTGGGAGGGCCGACCAGCTTATAGTTTAGAAACTTGACTTCTGGAAGTATTAATATTTTTCGCAACTAAAGAAGCCTTTCGTGCGTCATTTGAAAAGAGCATGCGCACTGAGGAAGACAATTGGTTCATAGAGGATGATGAAACACTGGGATGATGAGCCGCTGAATAATTTCTTAGATAGATACCATAATTTAATATTACAGGTAGGGGTACGAGTCCCAGAAGCCTTAGAAAGTCTCAAGGGAGCACTGAACATTGGGAGATTGTGGTCCCACCTCAGGATTTAGAAGGTTCTAGACTACGAAATAGCTTTGGAACAGGCAAAGAATTTTTATGTTGCTAGAAGAACAATAAGAAATAATAGCCCGATGAGGTGCATCTCGGGTGAAGAAAGAGCCAGAGCCAGATACTAGTTGCGACGAAGGTGGTAGATGGAAGGGACATGCCCGAGGCAATGGAAGTTCAGGCCAATGACTCAGGGCAACCTAACATCCGAAAGAAAGCCCCCGATTAAGGTTGTACATGTCACGAGGGATACAACATATACAACGATGAACCATCCACTATCTCATATAACTTAGGAGATACACGACAAGGGGCTGTTGACAGAGCCCGACCCGAGGAGATTCCTGATGGACAAGTGGCATGCTAGAGCTTATTGCGCACATCATAATGCAAAGTGGCATAGCACCGAGAACCGTAAAGAATTGCAAGAGTAGATAGAGGACCTTGAGGAATGGTTACCTTAAGGAGTGCATTTATAATGAGGCCATAAGAGTCAGACAACGAAGGGAGCAAAGGCCTATGTTTACTATAGCCATAAGAAGAACATTGGCAGGGTATTCTTATCGGGTAAGGAATAATTATTGTCAGATTAGTAGCTCCGAAATAATGACTACAGAGAAGGCCCGAGGATTCAGAAAACCAAATCGGTGCCAATAATATTTACGAAAGAGAATGCTCGAAGAGTCAGTTACCTTGATGATGATGTATTAATAATCAAGGCCAATATCGATATAATGAAGGTGAATCGAATATTAGTGGATTCCGAGAGTGCGTGGATATCATGCCCAATTAAGCCTTGAATGATTTGGGTGGAGAGTTCACCACTTTGATTCAGGATATAACCCTACTGTATGGATTTATGGTGCTAGGATTGTCCCACTGGTCGGGTACATCAGACAATGACCATTGGGACAGCCTCTATACCTGGATTATAATGATGGTTTTCATTGTGGTAGATTGTTTGAGAAGTTATCAAGTAATTTTGGGAAGGCCTTTCATGATGAAATCATGGGTGGCTATGTCGAGCCACTATATGAAGTTAAAGTTCCCATCCAGGGATGAGGTCGGGATAGTTTGTGGAAGTTAGAAAGTGGCGAGAAGATATTTTACAGCCACATGAAAAAAACCATGTGTATTGATGATGTTGTGGGGCATAAAATAAGGAAGGAAGGAAAAAAAGGGCGCATTTGAAGCGAAATCAACCGATCTCCGACCTGAAGACCCCACTCAATATGGATGAGCATGGGAGAATATGGAGTCAGTGAAGCTTTTTGGTTCGTAGAAGATAATCAAGGTCAGAGTTAGGTTGGAATAAAGTCTAAAGAGGAAGATTATAAACTTCCTAAAGGAATATGCAGACGTGTTCGCGTGGAGTCACAAGGATATGCCCGGAATAGATCCTCGGGGTATCAATCACAGCCTATCAATAGATCGGGCTTATAAGGCGGTGAACCAGAAGAGAATGACCTTAAACTAAGAATGGTATGAGGCTATCCACGAAGAGGTGGCTAAGTTGATGAAGGTCGGGTACATCAGAGAGTCAAGTGCCTGGAGTAGGTATCAAATGTGGTCTTGGTGAAGAAGCCTAATCACAAATGGATAATGCGTGTAGATTTCTCTCATTTAAATAAGGCTTGCCCTAAATGACGGCTTCTCACTTCCTATGGTAGACCAGCTGGTAGACTCAACAGGCTATCATGGGCTGTTAAGTTTTATGGATGCATTATTGGGATACAATCAGATCAAAATATAACCCTATGATGAAAAAAATAGCATTCATCATAGATCATGGGCTGAATTACTATAAGGTGATGCCTTTCGGGTTGAATAATGTCAGAGTCATATATCAGAGATTTGTGAATCAGGTCTTCAAGCCACTCATCGCATAGCTTGACTGTTCGGGTAGGAGCGCTCAACCAGTTTATTTCTAAAGCCACTGATAAATGCCATGTCATCTTCCAATTGATCAAGAAGGCAAATAAAGAATTTGAATGGACGAATGAGTGCGAGAATGAATTTCAACAGCTTAAAAGGAACCTGACCCGACCATTACTTCTGGCCAAGCCAATTCCGGTATATGAAATAGATAAAATTCAAAGGTCAGTGTATTATTCTAGCAATGCCTTATTAGATGCGAAAATGTGGTTCCCAGCCCATGAGATGATGGCTCGGTCCCAAATTACTGTAGTGAGGAAGTTGTCACCTTACTTCCAAGCTCACCCCCCATCGGGGTATATACAGACCACCCACTTAGACAAATTTTACAGACTTGAGACATCAGGTCATTTGGTAAAATGGTTAGTAGAGATTAGCGGATATAATATATGTTACCTACCCCAAGTATTTATTAAGGGGCAAGCTCTAGCTGATTTTGTGGCCAAATTCATCGAGCCCCAAGTCATGATGGTCAGGAAATAGGAAAAGTGGGAATTATTTATTGATGGGTCGGTTAGCTCGCAAGGGAGTAGGGTTGGTGTCATCCTAAGTAATGAATAGGGTGAGGAGCTGAGCTATGCACTAAGATTTGCATTTGAAGCAGCCAATAACGAGGTCGAGTATAAAGAGATTTTGGCCAGGCTGAGGCTTTGGGTTGCATTCAGGGAAATATATATGATAGTGAAGAGTGACTTGCAACTTGCGGGCCAGCACCTGAACGATGGGTTCTAGCAAGGGAGCCCAATATGATAGCTTACCTTATAAAGGTGAAAAAATTGGTCGAACGAATGTGGAATGTGACCTTCAAGTAGGTCGGTCGAGAGAATAATCAACTGGCAGATTCATTAACCCGACTAGCGTCACCCATCAAGTCTCGGATCATCCCCTTAGAGATCCTAGAACCTAGAGTGTGGGAGGTTCTAGTGTGATGGAGGTAGAGGCCAAAGTTAAATCGATCTGAATGAACCCAATCAATAGGTACTTAGTATCCGGATATTTATCAGGGGACAAGAAGAAGGCGAGAAAGCTGAAATATATGAGTGCACGTTTTTGCCTAATAGATGGGGTACTTTATAAAGGGGGATACACGATGTCGTATCTGAGGTGACTTGGGCCCGAGGAAGCTAAATATGTGCTGAGAGAAATCTATGGGGTCATTTATGGAAGCCATGCTGGTGGGAGATCTATTATCCCTGAAGCACTCTGGCAGTATTTTTTCTGGCCAAAGACACATAAGGATGGACTCGGGGTGTCCCGAGCATGTGATGGTGTTAGCAGATTTCAGACGTGCCCAAGCAACCGCATGATCAACTGAAAACCATGTCTAGTCCCTGGCTTTTTGCTCAATGGGGTTTGGATCATATCAGACTACTGCCTACGGGTCGGGGAAATGCCAATTTTATAACTGTGACGATTGACTATTTCACCAAATGGGTGGAGGCCGAGTCACTGTCCACTATAACTGAGAAGAAAGCCAAAATTTTTATAAAAAATAATATTGTGTGCCGATTTAGGATTCCTAGGGTCATATCACAAATAATGGAAAATAGTTTGACAGTGTGGGCTTCAAGAAGCTCTGTGAAGATCTCCAAATCGCCTTTAGATTTGCATCGCCTGTTTATCCGAAATCAAACAAATAGGTAGAAGCGGTGAAAAAAACCATTAAGAATAATCTGAAAGTGAGGCTCGAGTCATGTAATGGTTTGTAGGTTGAGGAGCTGTCAAAAGTCCTAAGGGCACATCATATAACTTATAAAGATTCCATATGAGAAACTCATTTCTTGTTGGCTTAAGGATGTGAGCAGTGATTCTAGCAGAGATCGGGATGACGACCCAACGGGTCTAGTATTTTGAAGAGGGACAGAATAAAAAACTCCTCAGGCACCACCTTGACCTGGTTTGGGAGAAAAGAGAAAGGTCGACACTTAGAATGGAAGCATATCAACAAAGGATGGCCCGTTTCTATAACAAGAGGGTCTGGTATGAACCTTTCTTACCGGAGACTTTGTCTTAAGATGAGTCACTATGAATACAAAGAAGCCCGAAGAAGGCTCTCTGGGATCCAAATGAGAATGGCCTTACAAGGTTTCCGACATCATCATATCGGGTTCTTATCACCATGGATAGTTGGACAACACTCGACTTAAGAAGCCATATAATGCAGATATGCTGAGAATGTATTTTTAGTAGAGCCTCTCTGGAAATGACCCACAAAGAGTTGTAAGAAGGGCAGTCGATACTAAGAATATAAACAAGGCTTCCCTTTATAAATAAAATCTTGTACACATATACATTTGTTTATTATTTTAATGGGAAAGACTTATTCAATATTTTTGTGAAGTACTCGTGGTTATCATTAACAAAAGGATCAAAACGATGTACGGAAAGCTCACACCCCCGTTAAACACCAGCCCAAAATACTGAAGACAACTTTGAGGTACTATGGTACCATTGGGTTTGCATAGCATAGGGAGGGATATTTCCCACATGGCGTTTGCCGCCCATAGAGAGAGTTGGGGTATATAGCACAGGCAAGGCCTACAGGCATACGTGGAATTTGTAGCCTTGGGATTTGCCTAGCATGGGGATGGATAATGCCCTCATGGTGTTGGCCATCCCTTTTTGGATCCATACGAGCATAGCACATGAAGGCTAGAAGGCCTTTTTGGCATTTGCAGATTCAGGGTTTGCCTAGCATGAGGGGAAATTCCCTCATGGCATTGGCCGCCCCTGATCCGTAGCTTGGTTCACCGGGATGTTTGGACTGTGAGGTTCAAAATTCTTGTTTAGGTAACATGGGTATTAACTCAATATTTTTTGGTCGGTGCAGAGTGTGTGATACGTTACCATGTTACACTCCATTTATATTTTATTTTTTTGGGCAACATGATATGGGATGCCATCGCTGGTGTTTGTGAGGATGGCCCGAGGTTGAAAATCTTCCATCGTGGTCTCTCTGGTTTAAATGGCTTGGGTTTGGGTATGTCCCATCGAGGCCCTATTATTGTTTGACTGGCACAACGAGGGATCATTCCCTTGTGGCCAAATTTATTGATTGGTTTAGGATTTGGTACTTCCTATTGAGGCCCTATTATTTCTTAAATAACCTAATGAGAGATCATTTTATTATGGCTGGGTTTTTCTATTGGCTCGGGATTGGGTACGTTCTACCGAGGCCTTATTATTATGTGATGGTACAAGGATGGATCATTCCCTTGTGGCCAAGTTTATTGATTTGCTCAGGGTTGAGTACTTCCAAATGAGGCCTTATTATTGCTTAAATGGCACAAGAAATGATCATTCCCTTATGTCCAAGTTTATTGATTGGCTCAGGGTTGGGTTTGTCCCACCGATGCCCTATTATTTCTTGAATAACAGAAGGAGAGATCATTCCCTTGTGGTCAGTTTTATTGATTGGCTAGGGTTGGGTACGTCTCACCGAGGCCCTATTATTGCTTGAATTGCACAATGATGGATCATTCCCTTGTGACCAAGTTTATTAATTGGCTTGAGGATTGGGTGCATCCCATCGAGGCCATATTATTGTAAGAATGGCACAAAGATGAATTATTCCTTTTTGGCCAGGTTTATTGATTGGCTCGGAGATTGGGTGTATCCCACATAGGCTTTATTATTGTGTGAATGGAATAATGAGAGATCATTCCCTTGAAGCCAGGTTTATTGATTGGCTTGAGGTTGAGTACGTCCCACGAAGGCCCTATTATTGCTTGATTAGCACAATGGAGGCATCATTCCCTTGTGGCCAAATGATTTCTAACTGCTTGGAGCTGGGTTATATCCCGCTGAGGCCCTATTATTGTGTGAATGGCATAAGAATGGATCATTACCTTGTTTCTAGGTTTATTAATTGGCTCGGTGTTGGGTTTGTCCTACCGAGGCCTTATTCTGTTTGTTGGCTCAGGGTTGGGTACGTCCCACCGATGCCTTATTTTGTCTATTGGCACGGAGTCAGAGTTTCTCCCCCATGACCGAGATAGCACCGCAGTAAGAAGTCTGAGATCTTTTGGGGTCAACATCTTGTATGGCTCGGTGTAGCCACTGCTGTTGATAAATCAACTCTTTAAGGATTTCATTGGTAGGAGTATCAATGGGGCCGCATATGAGCCAATTTTGAAGAAAGTCACTGAGAGTGTGGCTACAATTTCCCGAATTGGAGGATTGGCCTTGTCAGGCCACTTCGATGACCTCATGATAAGTACATTGTTCAGAAGCTCAACCTCGGTCTTTATTTAAGTGCCCACATATACAGACTCAAGTCGGCTTGAAAGAATGGTGTAATGGCCCCAAGGCATGAAATGGTCTCTGGTTGTTCGGGCACTTCGTGCATTGTTTGAGTATGAAATTACAGCATTGGAAATGGTCAGAAAATGAACTTGTCATCAGTATTGAAGAGTTTTTGTGAAGGGTTCTGAATTTTCCAAGTGTTGAAAGAATGCATTGTGCCATCGGGTCGGGATGCATAGTTCACTATGAATATTGTATTATTGGTGGACGGACTAACAGTCTGGTCGAGTGAGATTTTCGGGATGGGTCAGCCCATTACTATGATCAACCATCAATGTGTGAATCAGTTAGATTGATTTATGATGGTTGAGTTACCAGGTATTTATTAAGATTGATTACAAGTTTGAAATTTTTCTAAGTGTTGAAAGAAAAAGGTGCCCTAGATCGGGTTATTGCTTAATGAGTGTTTTGATGTGGAAATAAAAAGTACGCAAGTATGTAAAAATAGATTTTGTCAATTGTTCATGTTATAATTTAACCCCATCGGGCTATCCACGGGTGAAGATGAGTCAATTACAAGATAGACGGGCCAGAGGCATCTTCGGCTAAAATAGAATGGGCACTAGCATCAGCAGGGGTATCTCGGCCAAGGCAGAGGTATTTTTGGTGGCAAGAGGCAGTGAGGATAAAAGAGTTAGATCATGA